>JACXGI010012895.1:0-21835 GCA_016801175.1 Esox masquinongy | reverse complement strand
CCCCCCCCCCCCTCCCTGCCCCTCCCAGACTGTCTCCTGTGTGTTTATCTGCTCATCAGGGGTCTTTATTGGTAAATAAGGGTAGCCCGCCCAGCCCGGTCCTGGCCCCCGTCTCCCCCCTCCCTCTCTCTCCCTCTCTCTCCCTCTCTCCTTCCCTCCATCTAAGCATGGACCCTAACCACTACTGATGTGCCTCTGTAACCGTAGCGGCCAGTGTTTAGGCTATTAGAGCAGCCTATTTACAATCTGGAGTTTCCTATTGATTATGTCTGCCTTCTTCTCTGTTTACCCAGGAAATAAAGAACACATGTTTCCTTCATATGCCTCTCTCTCTCTATCCCTCTCTCTCGCTCTTTCTTTCTCTGTCTCTCTCGCTCTCTTTCTCTCTTCCTCCATTTCTCAGACAATGCTTTGATTTACACTTTGTTAAAACTTTCTGTCCTCTGCGTTCCCGTGTCTCCCAAAGTCTCGCTGTTTTCGTGGCTCGAAGTTCAAAACACAGACTTGAGGCAGAAGAACGAAGTGGAAAAAAATACGGACACCAAAAGTAAATGGAACACACATCCGTGGAGACGCATGTGGGCACAAACACACACCAAATCGCTTCCACAGACAGCCACAAACCATGGCAAGACACGGACGAGCCTTAATGCAAGGAGACAGGGTCGGGATGTCATAGAGGAGGTGGAGGAGGGGGGAGCGGACGAAGATGAGGAGGAGGGAGTACAGTGCTCACGTATACAGCATATCACACAAACAGATAAACAGTCAACATTCACACGCAGGCAACGGGCACACACGCAAATGCATCCACCTCCACACACACACAAAACTCCTCCCTCCCCTTACACATATGAACTCACACACCTTTTTCCCAGGATGCCGTCTAAACCCGCCCCTCTCCCTTGCCTTTCCGTGCCTGCTCTCATTGGTAACAGAAGCTGTGTGTCTGAGCCACCAAGAACCAGCCAGGCAGTGCGTCAAACGTTCCATGCCTCCTCCCTGCGCTCCTCGGCTGGGCTCTCAGATAGGGCCTCAGATAAGGCACGGCCCCTCCACTGGCCTCCGTTTATATGAGCACAGCAGGGCAAGACAACACTGGAGCAATCAGGGCTGTGTATGTGTGTTTATATGGGTTCCTGTGTTTGTGTGTGTGTGTGTGTGTGTGTGTGTTTGTGTGTGTTTATGTGTGTTTATGTGTGCTATTTCACCAATCATCTATTGTCCCTGCAGAGTGGATCTGAGCACCTCTCAGAGAGAGAGAGAGAGAGAGAAAGATAAAAGGGAAGCCCACTGCAAACTGAATGTTTATGTGAGGAAGGCTTGAATAACTACGTGTTGGTCGGTGGCTGTAACTCTAGATGTTTGTGGAGACGCAGATATTATTTTCCATTGCTCTAGCTCAGTGGGAGGGATGAGCGTATTGTCATCCCGCAGTGACACCACATATTTTGATCAACGTCAACAATAACACATGCTCTGTTCTGTCTCCGGGTCTTTGAAGTTCCAGCTAGGCCAGGATGAGGTTCCTGACGTCAGAGTGTACTTCCACCTTCCCCCAACAGAGGGTGACAGAGACCCAGAAAACACTCACGCAGTGGACAGCTGTGTTCTCAAAGTTCGGAATGATCCCTCAAAAATCATGGACACCACCTGCTTGCCTCAATGCTCTCCAAGCAGGGCTCAGGAGTATTGTGAGTGTGACAGCAGTCTAGAGCCTTTATAATGGTGCTGTAGAGGATCTATCAGCAGTCTGTAGATCTGAGACACGACTGTGCTGGTGGACATGGATAAACTGCAGTGTGTGTGTGTGTGTGTGTGTGTGTGTGTGTGTGTGTGTGTGTATGTGTGTTTGTGCATATGAACAGGTTTTTTTATACTTGCGAGACCCAACATTCCTGAGAAGGATAGTAAAACAAGAACAATTTGACAACTGGAGACATTCGTTAATCGCCATGAGGAAACAGGTTATTTCTGGCATCGGTTTAGGGTAGGGACAACTAAGGTTAGGGATAGATTTAGGGTTAGGTTTTTGGGATTAAGAGGCCTTTGGGAAAATTGTATTTTTAATGGGAATAATAGACAGCAAAACGTGAAGTGTGTGTGTCTGTGTGTCTCTGTTTTTGTGTCTCTGAAGCTTCACATCCCCATAGTGCCTTGAAAGGTGGCTTTGGTGTAAGCAAATATCCATTTCATCAGCAAACACGATGATTAAAAAATTGTGATTAACTAAAGAGACCTCGAAAAATATATCCAAAACGCAGTACCAAAGGAGCTGCACCCTGAGCACAGTTCTCTATATGGTGGTGGGAAGTACACACCACATCTGGTCACACAGGATCACCTGCGGGGAGCAATTGGCTCCTGTCCTCCGTTCAGGCTCTGCCTCCAGTTAAACACACTGTGCAGACGACTCTCTTCCTTCCCTGGCTATAACCGATCACTACCGGGCATTAAGTTGGCTTGCCTGGTTGAGAAACACAAGCTGCTGCAAAAAAATAGCATCACAGACTTTAAAAGTGTTTCTTTCCCTTGAGTGTAGATGATTAGGGGACAACAGGGATGGTTAGTTTTAACGCTGTCAGTCTGTTTAATCTGGAATTAATCGGGGACCATGTCACTCTCTGTACAAAGATCAGCTTAGTCCTTAATACTGATGTGAATATGTAAGACCCTATGATTGACTGTAGAATATATTGGAAAAAAGGAAAACATGTTGCAAGGTTTTTGGGACCAGATTTGTTGCTTTATAGTTAGACACCACATTTATTTCAGCTTTTTAAAATGTTTGTAAATATATCTGATGTCAGTTAAAGTTAAATGCTAAAGTTAGTATTTACTTGTACTTTTATCTAAAATGTAAGGAACGTTGTAAGAATCTATGTAAGGTACATTGTAACTATTCTAATTGCCCATAAAGCCTTTATCCCAGGACTACAATATCTATTTTTTTACAATTACAACCATATCAATATTGATAATGTAATTAGTCTGATCACTGTCTTTGTTCACTGCCTCCTTTTCAGAGTTCAATTAAATGTGACATAAAACTGTTTGCAAAATCAGTTGAAATAATTTTCTTTCCAAAATGGTTAAGTTATTAGATAGCTGTAGCTAACAACCTATGGCAAACAGTCATACCTATTCCTTGGAATTGATTAGTCGACTTTTAAAAGTAATTAGCCTACTTATTTCAATATACTAGTAAGGCATTAGGGTTTTACCAGTCATTATTCACTTTATACTAGGCTGAATTGAATACTATTTAATTATTAGATTAATAATATTACATACTAGTAGTGTTAGCCTACTTGTTTTATTTTATGTCTGGGTGTTTATTTATTTTATGATTTTATCTTAATGTTCCTATTTGCTATTTGCTATTCCATTTGAGATTTTATTACCGATTATTCAAATTGAATTAACTCTGTGGGTAGGTGGTAGGACACAGGTGCAGAGAGAACAGAGGACTTTTAATAAAACTAAGACATAACAAAACTAAAACAAGACATGAACAGAATAACGTTTACAAAGGCATAGAATCCAAAACAACAAACCAACAAGTTACAAGAGGAAAGAAGGAACTTCGATATGGACAATGATCAGGAACAGGTGTGGGCCTTAACAGGGAACAGGTTTCTAAGCTCTAAATGAGGGAGAGCGGGTGTTGAGGCCTGCCGTGCCACGATATGACAGGAAATCTATAAGGCTCTGCAGGGCTTCTGACTAGTTGCTATTCAATTTTTTTGTTTTAAGTTTTCCAATCTCACAAGTCGGAATTTAATTTAAAGATCTCTGTTAAAGATCTCAAAAGTCAAATATCTCAGTGTTATAGCCACTACTTGATAAACTCTGATAGCATTTCAGCAACAACTAGTCCCTAATCGGAATAAAGATATTCTTTATTTTGTGTTACCGGAGTTTTTATTTCAGTCGTATCTGATACTTAGTGGTTCTAAAGAGTGCTCCCTATAATTTCTCTGTGGGATTGTTGTATCTTAAGAGGACCTGGGCCCTGGGATCCCGTCTCGGGACTACATAGCCTGTCAACACTTGGGTGTCCCTGCCCAAAGTCCACCTGGTTGTGTTGCTGATTTAGATTTCTGAACAAGAAAATATATTGATGAACAATGTAACCTTAAAAGTTCATGTACTCTTATAATCTTCGGCTATTCCTCTCTAGGTTTCTTCTTATGTTCCAACAGTATTAGGGAGGTTTTCTTAGCCATGTATCGCTTGGTGTTTTTTTATCAGCTCTAATGATGGTGTAGAAAAGCTTTGAATACATTTCATTGATGGATTCGGACTTGTCATTATAAATGATTAGTCACAATTTCTTGTTGGTACATAAATGGAATAACAACTAGTAGTTTATAAAAATTTTTAGCCTTCTATTAAATCTGTCCTCTTTACATCTACATTATCCTGCTATTAAATCTTTTACTTTCCGCAGACATCAAAAGCTGCAACATAAATGTCACTTCGCAGCATTCAGAAACCACCTTGCATAATGTGCCATCCCATAAAATATGTTTATTTTCTTACAGTATGTTCACGCAATGTTTGTGTTAGCATGCATACTTGTGTGTGTGTGTATGTTAGGCCGTGTGTGTGTGTGTATATGGTAGGCTGTGTGTGTGTGCGTGCCGTAGATTCCCTCCGGTTGCACGGCCCTCGCACTGCCACAGAGAGCAGACAAGCTGCTAAATTACAGCCTAATCAAAATATATGTCCATGTTAAGGAGCCCCAGCAATTACCTTGCTAAGTATAGGAAGGCTTCTCCTCTGGTCTCCTCCAGCAGGCTTGAGGCATATTACGATCACGCCACTGTGTTAAAATATGTGTCCAGTGGGAACTGCAGTGTGAGAGGGTACATGGTAGTGAGAATGTCATTGCGTGTCAGAGTTGCAGCAAAAGATTCATCGCTGACCCTGCCCTCCCTCTGAGGCCTGGGAGAGATGGGCTGGCATGATGGACTGAAGAGACAAATAAAAAACTGCACTGACCATACACTACAGGGCCCTCTTTCTCTCTTTCTTTCTTCCTTTCTTTCTTTTCTTTCTTGCTAGCTTTTTTTCTTTCACACCCCATGCACACATTGTCGAGTGGCTCCTAATTGCTGGCTCGGACAAGGCTGGACCTCACCTGCTCCAGTCAATCCCTGTAGACCGGACCAAAGCCTGGGCTGAGAGTTGCGGGTGGGGCTGTGGTCAGGAGCTGGATTCATGGGCAACCAGGCTGACCCAGAGAGGTGCGACTGGTCCTCCAGCCTGGCACAACATGGGGCTCCACACCTAAAATCTCATCAACTCTGGACACCAGGTCCGTGATGGACAGGTAGAGAAGTAGGAATGGTGAAAGGTGTTGCATTATATTTATATATAGGTTTGCACTGCATTAGTTGTAAAATACTGATGATTTTGTGATTGTGATTGCATGGTGAAATCTTCCTTTTTATAACCATGGACAATTTACTAAAGCAATAGTAGTACTGATATTGTATCGGCACAACAAAGAGGAGGCTTCTCCTTGAGAACACCTGTCAGTCAGAGTTTTGTGAATGATTGGTGGAGATCACAAGACGTTGTTTGCGTGTGCGTGAGTGTGTATGTGTGTGTGTGTGTTATACACACGAAAACCTCATAAATACCAGCACTGATCCATTAAGATAACGCGTTACCTGGGGGAGGACAGAAGGAAGAGGAGGGTGAAGAAGTGACAAGGTTTTTTAAAGGGTGAAAAACAGTTATACCCCCCATTCAAATGGCTAAGCTCCTCCAAGAAAAGACTGGTCTTTAAAAGTGATGACACCACTAATCCCAATCTAAATGAAGCATGCAGCAGATTATTTGGAGAGGAAGATGGACTGCTCTTTCTGCTTCAAGGGGCTAGAATTTTTGTTTGCCAAGTGAGATGTTTCAGATGGCAGGAGATTACAGGCTGATGCTTATGTTGCTGTTTTTCACTTTTATACTCTACAAATCCATTTATATGTCGTGTAGCTGAATGATTAGTGTATTTTTCTGCTGTGTGAAACTGGCTCCAATTAATTTATGACATCTGCATTGACAGTTTTTTCATGTTTTTGGAAATGTTCTATCTGTTTTCTTTTTTAGGCCCTTCTGCTGCAGAACAAGCATGATATATTGCTGTTTGTGAAATAAAAAAACGTTCCTATCACTTCTATAACAAAGATTTGGTCTTAAGAAGGTGAATTTCTCCTTTGATTGTGCAGCCAATGATTACTACTTTTCGTCTGTATGTTTTCTCTCATTAATCTGTCATTCACAATCAATAATACCAGCCTTCATAACGAGAGATGGACATTTGCAATGTTTAATCTGTTTTTTACATTTTGAATGAATATAAATTAGTTAATAGCAATTAATTAATTCCTTTTGAGTTGCCACTTTTGATCAAAAGGAGTTGAACCAAATTACTTGTCATTAATTTATGTTGATCTGATGCCACTTATTTATGTTCTTAAATCTCATCTGTCTGAAGTCTACAGGCACGCATTAAGGACACTAATGGAGAAGCTAACTAACTAATGCTCCAAACTGCTTACACATTCCTTTTGAATACCAGTCCAGTCAGTCAGTAAGTTTATTGACAAACATCATACAGAAACAAATGGAGCAATAAGTGACAATTTTACCCAAATCAACCAACTTAATCTACTAAAACGTTCTTTCCTTAGTACTTGCATGCCTTTTTCAAAACATTAAATACTAATTAAATCAGTGGATATAGAATTCAATATTCAGTATTTTGTACTTTTGTTGAAAGAATATTAATATTGTTTTTAACAGAAGAGAAAGACTATTTTATACTATCAAATTTACAAATGCGTTAACCCAAGGAACACGACAGTATGCAAAAAATCAAAACAAACATACAGAAAGTTAGTAGTTTAAAAAATCCCAATAGACCAGTACATGTTCACTAAATCGTTATGATCAACGTTGGACATACAGTGCAATTGGAAAGTAGACCCTTTCACCTTTTCCACATTTTGTGAGATTATGATTTTTTGAAAATGTATTTAAAAAAACAAAAATTTCACATTTACATATTTTAAGTATTCATACCCTTTGCCATGATACTTCCAGGCACATCCATTGATTGAACAATACAGAACTGGTGGCACTCTGCCTTTCCTCCGGGACGTCACTTCACATGGTGCCGCAAAAAGGCCACTAACACACATTTAGCAGGCAGGGACATTCAAGACTATCGTAACCAGACAGAGAAAATGAAAAAAAAGCTTCTACCACCAGACTATCAGAAGGGTAAACTAACTGTCTATATGCCCTGCAGTCTTATATACAACTTAGGGCACTCACACAGAAAACACACACTCTACATACACACACACAAACACATGTTTGTTTCTCTATTTTGTTGGGATCTGGACCCTAACCCTAACTCAGAAATCCATATTCCCTATTCCCTACCTCTAACCTAACCTTCCCTGAACCCTAACCTTAACATCAAATAACTTATCTTTATACCAAATAGGGAATTAGGGTAATAAAATGTTAATTTATTTTTGATATTTTTTTCACTTGGATATTGTGGGTTACAGTGTGTAAATGAAGATTTTATGGGTTTTCATTTCAGGCCCTACCCAAAAAGCAAATAGTCTGGTCCTACCCATACATCAATGGGTCTGAACCTACCCATAAAACAACTGGACTGGACCTACCCATAAAACATTGGTCTGGCCCTACACATAAAAAAACAATTGGTATGGGCCTATCCATAAAACAACTGGTACGGTCCTACAGTACCCATAAAACAACTGGTATGGTCCTACAGTACCCATAAAACAACTGGTATTGTCCTACAGTACCCATAAAACAACTGGTCTGGGCCTATCCACAACATTAAAGATCCACCTCATATTTTACACCAGCTATATGGTTCTTTACTTTTCAGATTTTAAAGCCAACACTGATGTGCATGTTGGGACCAAAGAGCTACATTTTTTCCTCCAACAACTATAAATGCCAAGTGTTGTTAAACAGCATTAACACTTTGGAACCAGTGCTTTGGTCAGATGACAGGAAAATACAGCTCTTGGGAAAGACGCATCAGGGATGAGTTTTTAAACTATAACAATGTTCTAGAAAAGGCTTGTACGCCATTAAGAAAAACTTAGATGCATGTGGCTCATCATGGCGTGAGAAGCTACTTTTTTATAAATCTGTAACAACCAGATTGTCCATAAAACTACTCCATAAAATAATCTGCTCATCTTTATCATTACCTTTTCGAGCCATTGCTTCAAAACAATAATGCAGTAAAACATTTTTTTTACAGTTGTTGTGAAATATAATGTACAGTACCTGTTGAACTAGTGATGACCCACACACAAACACACACACTCTGTTGAGGATTGATGAGGTATTAAAGACCAGTTCATGCAGACCAGGTAGATTATAGCAGGCAGAACAGAACAGACGTCTCAGGGTCTTGGGGAAAATGACCTAATAGATTCCCAGTGCCTGGTTCTGATACTTAACCTTCTTTAATTAGAAAACAGGAAGAGGTCTGGTCACTGAAAATGTAATCATGGAATTAGCCTGGTAATATATCAACATAGCAGGCCTTAATCAAGTCCATGTTATAAAATCCATATTGGTTCAAATCAGAGCTATATCACCTATTTGGACTTCCTCTATTAGTAATATATATGTAGACATACTGTTGAGTTGTATTGTTGTAATAATATTGAGTATAGAGAAATATTTTATACAAAGTTATATTTCTAAGCTCAATATTTATATTGAATATTATGTGTCCTGCGTGATGCTTTCACTAGCGGCAATGGGGTCAAAGTGCAGCTGAGCAATAGAGCAACGACACAGCCAGTGACACCACTCGTAAAACCAAGTCGTCATTAAGTGCAGAATCCTCAGTAAGCCGACACATGACACCATCACCCCACTGTCGTAAAACCTAAACACATTAACCGAGAAACGGATTACTCACTTTCAACCCCGAGCAGCCAATAAAACGAGCAGAATTACAAGAGTATCAGGTGCAATATTGTTCCGAGATTTTTTTGGAGACTTCTCTAATAAAACTCGCGCGCTAGCCGGTGTGTGCGTTACTCCGGATACTAACTCAAAAATGTTTATTGCGTCGTAGTGAGCTTGCTTCACGCCAGAGGCTAAATATCATTCGCTATACCTAAATCATTTATTTGTACACATATTTTTTTTTACATATATATATATATATATATATATATATATATATATAACCAGAGATTCTCAGCTCAGATCAAGCACCATACGCATGATGTCATATTTGTATACTACTTCATGTAAACAGAGACAGATAAAACCTGCTGGACAAAGCCAGGCCATTAGAGGTCTAGGAGCGGTCAGTCCGAAGTGACATTTTCCACATGGTCCAACGACCTACAAGACCAATTGAATAAAATACCACAGAGCTATTTACTCATGAAAATGCAAAATGGCCGCTTTCACGACCTTATCTGGATTGTGTTTACCTAATCTACTTAATTTGACCAGCATATATCATTTATTACTGATATATAATCGATATTAGATCCAATTTACTAATGATGCAGCAGGGGTTCAATACTTCCTGAATCCATTCATGTGATGTGCCTTTGTGCCTTGTTCACCTTGGGTATAGTGACTTTTTGGCTCCTTGTCAACCGGTCCTTCACAAACCACACCTTATGCAATACAACGCTTTAGACCCAAGGACCATGGGACTCGGAGCCATCAACACCGGGAGCAGAAGAGGGTCGTTTTGGATATAGCCTGGGGATATTGCTCCCATAGACAGGTGACATCTGAACAGTGGACATAGATCCAGCTAAATGACTATTCTATAGCCACGGCATTACACAAAGACCAAGTAATGGAGTCTTCATGTTGTGAGTAGAGTGTGTGTGTGTGTGTGTGTGTGGTTTTTTTTGTGTGTTTGTTCGCTGGGTACAGTGTGGATGATGACGGAGGCATGTGGCAAAGTAAGCCTGGAGGGCTGGAATGTGTCATTCATGACCATTAGGATGGTTAGGGGGCGGGGAAGGCTTTCATTCGATCGTAGCCAAATGTCTGGTTATCATCAGGACCGAGACGCTCTGTAAACACAGCGGCATGAAAATGTGTCCCCGCGTCCATCCTACCTTCCTTTTCACTATGCATTCCCTTCTCTCTCTTCCTTCACCGGCTTTGCGTCTCTCCGTTACTCTTTTCCGTTTTTCGGAAACGTACCTGTTTCCGAAAAACGTTGTCATGCAACATTTTTCAATTCAAGCGGAGAACTACTTCGCACTATTTGCGCGCGTTTCTTAACGTCATCGGAGCTGGGTGATATCAGCTCACAAAACAAGCAGACATTGCTTAAATTATGCACGCTGTTATGGAAAATCAGAATATAAAAAATAAAATATATTATCGGAGTTGGATCAGGGCTACTCGGGTCTGAAGACCCGGGTCTGAAGCCCGGAAAGGGAAAGCCTACAGACAACACGTAGTTGTTGTCTGCGGGGTTTCATTAGCCGGCAATGTGTCAATACCCTTTCCCTGTGTAGGGTTGTGTAAATCAAACCCACGATGACAACTAATCAAATTCGAGAATGGTGAGGCAATTTTAGAAGCAGTACAGTACATAACCTAGCCTCCTCTTCCTCTGGCTCAGCAAAAACACTGCCTGCCTACCAGTCTACCTGTCTGTCTGCCTACCAGTCTGTCTACCTCCCTCTCTGTCTGTCCTCATGATTGTGTCCCAGCTCCTTCTCTGTTAAGCCACATAATATACTATATGATGAGAGCAGATGCCGTGCTAATGACAACCCGGTGACACTCAACCACAACCCCAAAACACCCCCCACCCACCCACCCTCCCCTGCTGGCCTCTCCTCTCTCTGCTGGTCCAGACCCTCCACAGCTGTCTGGAGCTCTCTAGTGTCTATGTGTGTGTGTGCGCACGTCTGTTTGTGCGTGAGTATGGAAAGAGAAAGGAGAGCAAAAGAGACAAAGATACATATTCTAATACTAATGGACTCTACCATAAGTTCCAATCCCCCTCCCCAAAGAACAACAAAGAAAGGACATTAGTCCTTGATGCTTATTTATTCATTAAAGCATGCTTGGCCCATGTGTCAATGGGGCAGCATGCCTGGTGCTATCAGAACTAAGGGGCTGCAGCACGGCTGCTGTTTGGCAGGCTGTCGCCTCGGCTCTGGGCTGATCAGCCACTCCCCCCCATGTCCAACCGGCCAGCCTGAGAGGAGGCTGGAACTGGAAGTGCAAAAGCATGTCGCCCAACACCGAGCTGTTTACGAACACACACAAACACACATGGGCACGCGCAAATACATATACACACACAATATTATGTACACACCAACGCGTACACTTATGCATATTTGTGTGTATGGGTTTGTAGGTATTTGCGTTATGCTTGACAGTTGGATTAAATAATTAAAAAGTTCATCAGTGCCCCACATTTCTAGAACAATGTGTAGTTGACCTGTGGTCTTTTTGCTTCATGTGCAGCTGTCTGTGTTTGGGCTCAGTGTCTTCGTAGTGTGGCCTCTATGTAGTGTGGCACAAAGTTGTCCAAGTACAACTTGGGTTTCATATACAATCCAATATTATTTATTTTATTAAACATCTACATTGATGAGAGGTTTGCACATTCTTTGCATTCTGTCAACCAGCTTCATTAGGTAGTCACCTGGAATGTGTTTTAATTAACAGATATGCCTTGTTAAAAGTTTATGGATTTTTTTCCTGCTTAATGTGTTTGAGCCAATCATTTATGTTGTGACAAGGTTGGGTTGGTATAAAGGTACAGATACACATCAATATGTCGGTACTGTAGTAGTCCATATTATGGCACGAACAGCACTAATAAGCAAAGAGAAATGACAGTCCATCATTGATTTAAGACATAAAGGTCTGTCAATACGGAAAATTTCAAGAAGTTTGAAAGTTTCTTCAGTTGCAGTTGCAAAAAACCATCGAGCGCTATGATGACACTGGCTCTCATGAGGACCTCCACAGGAAGGGAAGACCCAGAGTTATCTGCTGTGCAGGACAAGTTCAGTGGAGGTACCAGCCTCAGAAATTGGCAATTAACAGCATCTCAGATTGCAGCCTAAATAAATGCTTCACACAGTTCAACTAACTAACATATCTCAACATTTGTTCAGAGGAGACTGCAGGAATCAGGCCTTTATGGTCAAATTGCTGCAAAGAAACCAGTACTGAAGGACAACCAATAAGAAGAAATGACTTGCTTTGGCCAAGAAACACGAGAATTTGATATTAGACGGGTGGAAATCTGTTCATTGGTCTGATGAGTCAAAATTTGAGATTTTTGGTTCCAACCACTGTGTCTTTGTGTAACGCAGAGTAGGTGAATGGATGATTCCTGCATATGTTGTTTTCACCGTGAAGGATCTTTGCTGGTGACACTAATGTCTTTAGAATTCAAGTCACACTCAACCAGCATGGCTACCATAGCATTCTGCAGTGATACTCCATCCTATCTGGTTTGTGCTTAGTTCTGACTATCATTTGCTTTTCAACAGGACAGTGACCCAAAACACACCTCCAGGCTGTGTAAGGGATATTTGACCAAGAAGGAGAGTGATCATGCTGCATCAGAAGACCTGAACTCCACAACCACCCAACCTCAACCAATTGAGATGGTTTGGGATGAGTTGGACCGTAGAGTGAAGGGAAAGCAGCCAACAAGTGCTCTGCATATGTCGGAACTCCTTTAAGACTTTTGGAAAAGCATTCCAGGAGACTACCTCATGAAACTGGTTGAGAGAATGCCAAGAGTGTGCAAAGCTGTCATCAAAGCAGAGGGTGTCTACCTTAAAGTATCTACATGACTCCATATGTGTTATTTAATCATTTTGATGGCTTCACTATTATATTAAAATCGTAAAAAATAACCTCGAATTAGTGGTTGCATCCAAAGTTTTGATCGGTACTCTATATATATACAACCCTGTTTCCAAAAAAGTAGGGATATTGCGTAAAATGCCAATAAAAACAGAATGCAATGATATGCAAATCATTTATCTCTATATTTAATTGACAATAGTACAAAGACAACATATCAAATGTGGAAATAGAGAAATTGTATTGTTTTTTGAAAAATACATGCCCATTTTTAATTTGATGCCAGCAACATGTTTCAAAAAAGTTGGGACAGTGGCATGTTTACCACTGTGTTGCATCACCCCTTCTTTTAATAATAATCTGTTTCGGTTGGCTGACAGTTTGGGGTCTCCTTTGTTGTATTTTTCATTTCATAATGCGCCAAATGTTTTCAATAGGGGACAGGTCTGGACTGCAGGCAGGCCAGTTTAGCACCCGGACTCTTTTACTACCGAGCCATACTGTTGTAATACGTGCATAATGTGGTTTGACATTGTCTTGCTGAAATAAGCAAGGCCTTCCCTGAAAAAGACGTTGTCTGGATGGCAGCGTTTGTTGCTCCAAAACCTGTATACAGCTCCGGAAAAAATTAAGAGACCACTACACCTTTATCTCCAAAAAAGTTGAAAAGGAAAGTTTTGAGTGAGGAACAGAAATGTTCAATTTGCAGTGGTCTCTTAATTTTAACCCTTCTGTTCCTCACTCAAAACCTTCCTTTTCAACTTTTTTGGAAAGGAAAGAAAAAGGTGCAGTGGTCTCTTAATTTTTTTCGGAGCTGTATATTGTTCAGCATTAATGGTGCCTACACAGATGTACAAGTCACCCATGCCATGTGTACTAATGCACCCCCATACCATCACGGAGGCTGGTTTTTAACTGTAAACAAGCCGGATGGAACCTCTCCTCTTTAGTCTGGAGGATGCAGCGTCCATGATTCCCAAAAATAATTTAAAATTTTGATTCATCAGACCACAGAACAGTTTTCCACTTCGCCTTAGTCCATCTTAAATGAGCCCAGGCCCAGAGAAGGCGGCAGCGTTTCTGGATCTTGTTTATATATGGTTTCTTCTTTGCATAGTAGAGTTTTAACTTGCTTTTGTGGATGCTGCGACATATTGTGTTCACAGACAATGGTTTTCATTGTGTTCCTGAGCCCATGCAGTGACGTACACTACAGAATCGTTTCTGTTTTTAATGCAGTGCCACCTGAGGGCCCGAAGATCACAGCCATCTAATATTGGTTTTTGACCTTGTCCCTTGCATACAGATATTTCTCTGGATTCTCTAAATCTTTTAATGATATTATGTTTCAACGTTTGATATGTGGTCTTTGTACTATTTTCTATTGACTATAGGATTTACATCAAGTTTCAAGGTTTATTTGTTAAACCCACAGAACAACACGGCGTCATCCTGCACAGTGAAATTCTTGTGACACGGCACCCGACAACTATGTAGTGAGAATTAAGAAGAAAAATACATGAGCAAAAATATAACCAAACAAAAAATAAAGCAATAATATACATAACACTGTACACTAGCAGCAGTTTAAAATGAGTACTTTAGACTAGCAGCAATCTGGGTAGTCGTGAGAGATTATGGGCATGAAAACTGAATTAAGCTTGACCCAATGTATGAGAGTACTATCTCTATACGAAGGACACTAGGTAGGACTGATGCGTCCCACAGACCCTGTCCATACCACCTGCTAGGAACAGTGTATGTGACTGCCATAGGACTCTCTGAATAGACCCTTGGGTCATAATTTGGAACATAACATACAAGTGTATTTTGTAGGATAAACCTTTCTTAAAATAGACTGTGTAATGGTTGGCTATGAACATTGACCACCTCCTATGCGTCCTGGCATAAAAGACTGTGTTAACTTTGTAATCATTGGAAAACATGTAAGAACTATGGAAGATCACACCTTGGACTCGTGCTAAATAAAGATTGTCCCCTGACTTCTGTTTAATCAATGACTCTGTACATGGATCAAAAGTGGACAGTACTAACAGTAGGATTGAACATTATAGATATGGCAAGTGTGGCAATAATATACATGACAATGTAAACTAGCAGCAATTTGGTAGAATTTTTGAATATTATAAATACATATGAGTATCATAAGCTTATGAATGGTGGCATAGCACACTACAACTACATAGTGAGAATTAAAAAGAAAAATATATATACAGCAAAAAAATAAAGCAAAAATATAAGGCAATAATATACATAACACTGTACACTAGCAGCAGTTTAAAAAGAGTACTGTAAACCAGCAGCAATATTGGTGGTGATATTGAAATTATAGATATGGCAAGTATGGCACTAATATACATAACAATGTAAACTAGCATCAATTTTAGAAAGATCAGGACGGCGGGTGTGAAGAGTATGGTAGAAGTATTGAGTATTATAGATACATGTGAGTGTAATATGCTTATGAATGATACATTCAAAGGAATATTATAATATTCTAATTAAATGTAACAAAAGGACATCAGAGCATCTGGAATGTTTGTGTGTGATCAGTATGATCATAGATCAGTGTTGCTGGTTGAGGATCCATGATCATATTGATCTCAAACGAACATTCCAGATGCTCTCATTGCATTCTGTTTTTATTTACATTGTACACAGTGTCCCAACTTTTTTGGAAACGGGGTTGTATATAGATTTTCAAACACTTTCCACGTGTATCTGCAAATCTATTCAAATATCCCAATACTTTCATGTTGAAATTCTTTGAACGAAATGGAACATGCTAAATAGGACTTGAACCCACCTGAGATAATAATTGTGTTAGAACTAAGGCAAGTTAAAAACTCAACACCACCAGCAGCTATCGAGGACTTAACCAAACCACTGAGGGGGAAAAGAAGCAGACTGAAAATTTCACCATCTCTTTTTTTGTTGGGATAATTAAATTTTCAGTTCTAATTACAATTAAGCCACTTAGTATGTATAATAATGTTTGCATCACAGAGCATCGCGGATGCAATGAAATATTAAATAAGCAGTGGCTGTATTAATACCAGAATGTTGTGAAGCCCCGCTGTCCCTGGGCCAAACCAATGCAGCTGGGACTCCCTGTATGGTCGCCTGGAGATCACCACATAGCCGTCCTTATCAGCACCACAGTGCTGTGCGCACCGCCTTTTTGACCCATTTCGTGCACCTCGTGCACCAGAACAGCATTAGTAAATGGAAAAAAACCATAGAACGGCCCCACGAGTGTATAAATATTGCTGAGCTGCGAATGATTCGTTAGTCTAATGCAAAATTAGTGTTGTGAAGCCAAATTATTCATGACCCAAGAATGAGTGTGTTTTAAGGCCAAATGAAGAATTGCTGGATTCCCCCTCCTTATCCCTCTCCATCCTTTCTGTGTATCCTCCCCCTCCTGCTTGGCCTGTCTTATCAAGGTGCTCCTCCATAATTTAGGGATTCAGCGCCTGCTTACACAAGTAAACACAAGTGGGTTGGGTTGTGTCAGGCTATGGCAGCTTGGCCAAGCCTTTCTCTAGTAGGCCTCGCCATACAAAGCAAAAGCAGAGAAATGGCTCCAATTTATTAAAACCCCATAACAAATAGATATACTGTAGTGAGCAATAGGTTAATCCATTCATTTTGTACTTGTTCATCCCACCTTTCCATTTCTATCTCTCTATTGCCCTATCTCTCTCTCTCTCTCTCTCTCTCTCTCTCTATTGCTCTATTTCTATCTCTCCCTATTTCCCTACCATCTTTCTCTCTATCACTCTCACCTCTCTCTTTCTTGTAGATGTGTTAATATATGGGCCTATGAGTGTTCCTTCCTTGGGACGATCAGGCTTGTTGTTATGGACCTTAGCAGTCCATAACAGGGGCGCACGAGGCTTAAGATTCACATACAGCAGTAAAGTTCAGCACTACCGGCTCTGTGGCGAAGGCCAAGCATGCCACGTTAAATATAGCTCCCATAGAATGAACCTAAATAGAGGTTCTTCTTAGGGTAATAAATGGGTGCTGGCCTCAACTGCAAATCACGCTCCATTCCTGGGAAATAAACGTGCGTGGAGGCAAACAAACAGAGCACACAAACAAAGCGTAGAAGAGGCAACACTAATCAAGAGGCACTGCTGGCCGGCTGTGGGCAGAGTGGTGATCTCGGTGTGTGTGTGTGTGTGTGTGTGTGTGTGCATGCGTGCGTGCGTGCGTGCGTGCGTGCGTGTGTGCGTGCGTGCGTGTGTGTGTGTGTGTGTGTGTGTGTGTGTGTGTGCGTGGTCAGGAAATGCAGGCAGTATGACAGACACCGCAGCCCGGGCCCTGATCATCCACAAGGCCGATCCCACAGCAAAGGATAGAAAAGCGCCAGCCGCCACGGGTGCCTGACTGTGCACTTGCGCGTTTGAGCGCGTGCGCACGCGTGCCAGTACATGCATACGTTTCCGTGCATTTGTTTCAAAACCGCGACAGGACACAACTGATATTTATGACATGGTGATTATGCACTGGACGTATGGTTAGGCATGCTGTCTGTCTCCTTGTATGTCTCTGGGAGCCTCATTTACCCATCCCCCTACTTTACTGCTGGCTTTACAGCAAACCGTAACCACACACACACACACACACACACACACACACACACACACACAATGCCGCAATGGCCAGTGATATGTAACACAATAAAACTCCAGAAGCCAACACCCATTTCCGGGCTCCGCCCCTTTTACACCTGAGTGTCTTCACCGGTTCACACGGTCTATCATGTGAACTTTGGAGAAAGGTGGGCACATGCACCCGCACCAGTCCACACACACACACACACACACACAAACACACATACACACACACACACACACACACACACACATACAGCTGATCAGCTGCCAGGCTCCACTCTGTGGTGATTTCTAGGGCAGCTGTGAGACTCAAGCTGACGTGAAACAGTTTACACACATAATTACTATTAATACCAGAGACACATGCGACCCCCATATTTATTTATCTTCCACAATGCCTTTGTGTGCATTTGAAGCGCAACTGATTGGCTGCTGTTGTGAGGGCTGGGAGTCAGTGTAGCGTGAGGGACACACCTGTTAAAATCCCCATCCTCATTCTGCCCCCTCTGTCGCATCCATATCCGCGTGTGTGTGTGTGTGCGCATGTGTGTTTTGGTGTATCGGTGTGTGTAACACGACCTGGATGTGACCCCCATGTATGTGACTGCATCGCGTTAACCCCTCTCCTGTCAACCGCTCTCTCCTTCGAGACAAAGGGGAAAGTTCAAAACTTTCCCGCCTATTTCATTCTTCCATCTAATATCCCTCTCTTCTGTCGTTCCTGTTCGCTATACTGGATGGTATAAGTTGAGCCCGTCCGATTGGTTTCAGAAACCAGTGGGTTGGGCCAGAGCCAGAACCGTGCGTGGGTGAAGAAACATTATGACAATGTGATAATGGCTTCATTTTGTACAACACAAATTTTTCACTTCACCTAAATGGCCACGATCAAAGTAGTCCCAGACTGAATATATTTATTAAACTCCAGTGCAGTAGAAGGTTTCAGTCTGCATAATCAGTCAACTCATCTTTAACTAGCAAACTTTTGCTTTCGATTCACCCATATGCGCTCATCTTCGCTTGGCGAACGTCAAATACTAATATAAGACTGTGGAGATCTTGTTGGGACCAGATGCCAGTGTTGGGCCAGGAGCCCCAGGAGGCCCCCAGTAACATATTGGTTTATAATTAATGACATTAGCTTCTTTATCTGTTATGAAGAGTTCTGTGTCTGTCAGGATGGAGAGAGACAGATAGGATGGAGAGATAGGTGGAGGGAGGGCGGGGAGGAGGAGGAGGGAACGCAGAGTGCATTGTGGAACAGTAACCAAAGAGAAGTTGTGAGGTTGTAGAAGCGAGAGAACAAATCACTGTCTCAGATACGACAAAGGGTGAAAGACAATGCAGAGCAATCCGCAGAGCCATCATTAATGAGCAGTCAGCCCACATTTATTTCACATCGTCGTTGTTTCAAAAAAACAAGCAACAATTAAATACATGAACAGGAGAGAACGACAGTGGTGAAGCCCTTAGGAGTCAGGGGCCAATCTGGACACTGTGGTTGACAGATATTTGATTAGTCCCAAACAGAGAAGTGGACAGTGTGTGGCCCCTGAGGAGCCCTTATGTTGACATGGAGGGAGAGAGCAGCGCACGGCTGGCAGTACTTCACTGAATTACTGCGGACAGCCCTGCAGCTCTAAAGCCCTTACTGTCCTCTGGGTCTCTTTAAGCGGGCTGCATACTTCCTATTCCTCCCATTCCTAGACTAATACACGCACGCATATTTCCAGGCCAACGGATGGTTTAGACTAGGTGAGTAAATTGTTTCTTTTTCACCGTAGGGTATTTATCAAGCCTGCGTGCTCCGCGGGCCCCATCACCCTCAGTGGCTTCCGTAATGGATCACACACACACACACACACACACACACACACACACGCACACACTCTGGTCCAGTGGCTTCTGATTAATGGGGGGTTATTAACAAAAGGGGGTTTGTTCTGGCCATGTGTGTGTGTGTGTGTGTGTGTGTGTGTGTGTGTGTGTGTGTGTGTGTGTGTGTCCCAGCCCTGCTACAGACGGCCGGTCCGGGCGCCGTGTGTGTAGCGCTGTGACCCGATGCTGATATAATGGCCCGGGTTAGGAGGTTCCGTGATTAAGCAGCATTTAACAGCAACCAAACCCAGACCTGAGACAACTTCAATGGGCCCAATGTAAACTCAGGCAGTCCCCTGGGATCGCACATCCATCTCCCACTTCCAAGCCCACTCAGTCATCTTTCATTCTTTCTTTGTTGAGAGAAACAGGTAGAAAGTTGTTTTCATTTTAGAGATTGGACCTCAAGTCATTGGAGATCAGTTGGTGTAAGTTAGTAGCGACAGGGAACTGCATCCACGGACAGAAGTCTAATGACCTACCCTCATTCCACACTCCCTGCGCTGCTAATTGCTAGCAAACCCGTTTAACCCAGTTGCTTGCTTCACACAGGCCTCCTAAAAGGATCACCTCCAACCAGCCACCCTGTTTGACCGTGGACTGGACAGCGAGAGGACTCCACACCCTATCCCCCACTTTTCCTCCCACCCTCCTTCACTTCCTCCCTCCTCCCTCCCCCCCTTCCCATCCCTCCCTCTTTCTCTCCAGGCCCTGTTCTCTGGCTCCTCAGGGAGGGCGGTAATAATTATTATGTAAATAAATACGCCTGCTGTAATCACATTCGTGCTGCTGATCCAATTTGAAGGCCGATAGCGGTGGGATGATTGTGGCAGCCTGGCGGCTGATTGGCTGATAAGTTGATAGGTAGTGCCTGCCTGTCTGTCTGTCTGCATGTGTGCATGCATGTGTGTGTGAGTGTGTGTGTGTGTGTATGTGTGTGTGTGTGTGTCTATATACAGTATGTGTGTTTTATGTTGTTTGTTTAAAAATCCCTACATGTGTATGCATGCTTTTGTCTGTGGTGTCCTTGTCCGGAGGTTAGAGGTCAACCCTCAGCGCCCCAGGATGCGTCCATGCGGGTCAGCTCACCTGGCCAGGGTCCGCGCGGGTGTGGACATCTGTCTCAGCTATCATTACAGCTCCCTGCTTCTCCGCGGATCACTTACAGCAGCACCAGAAGCTTATCATCAATTAGACGTGTAATTCAGATGGGCTTAACGAGGCCGGCCCCACACAGCCCATCGGCTGGATCTCAACCTGATCACTTCTATCCATTGAGTCGGTGGGTTTTATAATGACTTAATTGAGACTCTGATGGGGAATTTCATTCGCTGCAGATGACGCACGCGCCACACTGTCATAGATCATGTTAACGCATTATTTTCTGATGCGAAGACCAAGGTTTTTCACTTAGTGTGTTAGCTTGTCCGTAAGCTTTAAACCTTTGTACGAGGAACACTAGGCTACACAGAAACTGAGGTCCAGGTTTGGATAAATCACAATTACGTCTATAGTGAAGGTGTGCTATGGCATTGCCTTCGCCTGGCTGGACATGGTGATTGAAGGCTGACAGAAATGGAGGGAAGGAAGGATGGATGGAGGTAGAGAGGGAGCTGGGCTTGTTCTAAGACCATCCCTACTCAGTGTCCAGGGTGTTTATCTACAACACTGTGCCACTGAATGTGTTAGGTAAATGGAGAGACTACTGGCATTAATGCATCACTGTTATGTATGACTCCCAGTGCATAGTCCCAGCCTTTTACATCTCAATCAGGTCACTCCAGTTTATTTATACATTGTCAGGGGAGGGCAGAGGGAGGGGAGGCAGGGAGATGAATGTGCTATTTTTTTCTCTATTTAGTTAGCAAAAAGCTTTTATAATGAATTTGAAAGGCGGCAGGGATCCAAGCTGTTGAAATTCCCAGAGCACTGCTACGAGATGGAGTGAGAGCCAAAAACGAACAGGAGACTAAATAAATAAAATGCAATAAAACACAAATGTGGAGAGAACCCCCTTACCACCCCCCCTTACCCCCCACAGACACACCCTCATCCCCCGTTCAACATATCCTTTCTTTTTTCTCTTTTTCTCCCTTCCTCGCTCCCTCTCCCCCTCTCTCAATCCTTTCCCTCCCTCCCTCTGTCCCCCCCTCTCTTGCCCAGTCGTTCAGTCGCACGCTATTAAACAAACACTCTTAATATTTTGAGCTGCCTGGCAGTTTGAATTTCATCTTGCCGACGCATCTTGTTTCTCTCAAGGACTGACTGTTTTGACATTTGCTTCGATTAAATTATAAACAAGCAGGCCTCTTGATGGCGATGGTGGAGCCACTCATTTGCCTAATTGTTTGCAGTTGTCTGGGAGGCCAGGGCCTGATCGCGCCCCCCCCCCCCCCCCCCCC
>JACXGI010012894.1:11193-21998 GCA_016801175.1 Esox masquinongy | reverse complement strand
TTGGTCAGCAAGATGCTGCATGATTGACTGTTAATTAACAGTACACAGGTGTGTGTGTGTGTGTGTGTGTGTGTGTGTGTGTGTGTGTGTGTGTGTGTGTGTGTGTGTGTGTGTGTGTGTGTGTGTGTGTGTGTGTGTGTGTGTGTGTGTGTGTGTGTGTGTGTGTGTGTGTGTGTGTGTGTGTGTGTGTGTGTGTGTGGCAACATACCATGGTACCTGGAGGTCTGCTCCTCCACCCTGGCCACCACCTATAGCAGCGGGGAGTTTTATGACAGGAAGATAGTAAGTGTGTGTGTAAATACTTAGAAGTCCCTGTGGTTAGCACTATGAGGTATATTGAATGTGTAAATACCCAGAAGTCCCTGTGGTCAGCACTGTGAGGTAAAGTTAAAGTGTAAATACCCAGAAGTCCCTGTGGTCAGCACTGTGAGGTAAAGTGTAAATACCCAGAAGTCCCTGTGGACAGCACTGTGAGGTAAAGGTAAAGTGTAAATAACCAGAAGTCCCTGTGGTCAGCACTGTGAGGTAAAGGTAAAGTGTAAATACCCAGAAGTCCCTGTGGTCAGCACTGTGAGGTAAAGTGTAAATACCCAGAAGTCCCTGTGGTCAGCACTGTGAGGTAAAGGTAAAGTGTAAATACCCAGAAGTCCGTGTGGGTAGCACTATGTGGTAAATATAATGTGTAAATACTCAATACTGTGGTAAATTGAATGGAGGTGGTCGGAGGATGCCGTCCCTGCTGGGGTCATACAGTGTTGACAGTGTTGACAGTGTTGACAGTGTTGACAGTGTTGACAGTGTTGACAGTGCTGACAGTGCTGACAGTGCTGACAGGGTTGACAGGGCTGACAGTAGCCTTGAGCTCCTGCGCTGGAGAAAGGGACCTCGGGGCTGGAGTGGTGCACAGTCAGCACTGGGTCAACGCTGTAGATGGGCACACTTCCATGACGTGCTGGAGAAGTTGTTCTGTGGGGCTGTGGATCAGGTCAATGAGGCTGTACCAGGTGTAGGGCTCCAATGGGTCTGGATTCCACAGTGACGGCTCAGCTCTGCTAGAGAATCAGACTGTAGGGGAAGGCAGATGATTATACAGCTGTCTGGCCTCCTGATGGGTTTGTTTGGTCAGCAGAGCTTGACTTGGGATAAAATAGGTGCAAGGAGCTGTTTTTCTCAAAGTCGGTGCATTAGACCGGAGCAACATGGTTATCTCCTTGCATTTGATTCAGCCCTTAATCAAAACCTAATCTTTTCGAGATCTTGTCAACTGATGTTTTGGCTACAATTAGAGTGTGGCTCAGGTGGATGTTTTGCAATGCTTTACAGAACGTATTGCAACATCACAACCAAATACTTAAAATGATTCCCAAATTCATTAAATGAGCTCACCACAGAATGTCCAACAACCATTGGTGACTTTGTTAAAAAAATCTATTACTATTTGAGGAACTAAAATTGTTATGAATAGTTCGACATACTTTTTCGGGTTTTCAGGCAGAGTTATTCAGTTTGAAGACAAACGTCTCATCTCGGATGAGTAACAGAATTCAGTCTAAACAGACTATCACTCATTATATCCCATTGTGTATTCAGTTGCTATCATCTCATGTCTTATTGCTGCGCTGAAAACATTTCTCTCACTTCACATACAGACTTCACAAAGCAATCCAATCCACTCACATGTAATCCCCCTCCTGGAATGTTGTCGACAAGCAGACAAACACAAAAGGTCTCAATTAATTTCCTTTTCATTTCTCTCTCTCCCACCTCCCTCTTACTTTATTATTGCTCTGTCTCTCTTCTCTTTTTCTCTTGGTCTCACTCTTTTTTTTTTTCTTTTCACTCTCTTTCACTTTGTCTCTCTCTTTCTCCCCCTCTCTTTTTCGCTCTCTTCATTCTGCCTGTGTAATGTAATTCAACTCTGGCTGTAGACAGAAACATAATTGGGATCGGGGGAGAGAAGAGAAAGCCCTGGGATTTTCTGTCACCCTACCTGGTGTGACAGGTTCAGTGGATGCACCTGGCCTGGGTTAGGATTGTGTGTATGTGTGTGTGTTTACGTGCACGCCTACTACAATATTTGTCAGGTCCAGATGTCCTCATTACTGTAGTAACCAATGGCAAATTGTGACTAGTGAGGACATTTTGCTGATCTTCACTTATATAAATTCCTTTTTATGCTTGGGGTTAAGGTTAGGGTTGTGGTTAGGGTTGTGGTTAGGGGTTAGAAAAGATATAACTTTTAATGGAAATCAATTGCTATCCCAAAGAAGTACTTACATTTATAGTTAAACATGCATGGGGGTGCGTGCGCGTGCGTGTGCATGCATGCATGCGTGCGATTGGTATTCAGACTCTCCTCACACTCTGTTCATTAATGCATAATAGGAGGCAATGAGATGCCACATTTTGTATTCCACCGTGTTTGGTCACACATTAAATGAAGGCAATAATGTACTTCCCCACGTAATCCCCTCAGCTGTCACCTCGGGTAGAAGGACTGAAACTACGGTCTTTGTAAATCTCTGCTCATTTCATCAGTTCTTCTACATCACTCCGTCAATAATTCCACCCCTCTCTTTTTTTCAAATGTTCAAGTATCTTGCTGGTGCCACAACCCGGCCCACAGGCGTCGTCTAGAAGACGTTCGACGATGCTCCGATTAGGTCCCTTAAAGCACGCCAGGCGATGGTCCCAAGAGAAGGTTCAAATGAACCTCAGAACATGTTCAGTGATGATTTCGATGTTAATTAATAAGCCTGTAAAAAAACTCAAGGTGTGTCACCTATGTATGTTGAAAGCACTGTGTTAAAAGCCTTGGTGGGCTTGGCGACTGTGGGGTGATATGTCAGAAAACTACGATTTGCAAGCCCTGGGCATTTTTCATTTTTGGAGGTAGAAACTTTTCTGCATCTCAACGGAACAACCTGGATACTGGAGAACAACATTCAGTGTCCCATGAACGTCCTACCAATGTCCTTGCCCACATCTCATAGACCAGCCTGAAATGAGACAAACCTCCAGGGGACCAGTACACAGCATCCCCAGATCATCCAAATTAGGGGGAATATTTAGCCAGGAGCCAGCGGTACTCCAGGGACTGCAGGCTCCTATCATGATGTTAGAAACATGCTGTGATAAAGTGCAGAGGGAAGAAGAGAGCCAGCAAGTGAGGGAGGGGAGGAGGGAAGAAAGGAGAGAGGTGTTGAATATTCACCCCTTCATCCCCCGCTGAGCCTGTGAAGAAAGAATAACCTTTACTTCTCCAAAGGTGGACGGATCTCTTTATTGTAACATTTGTATGAGATGTAAATTAAGAATTGGGGTTGTAGATGAAATGCTCATAGATCTTTAACTCTTTTGAGGGTTAGGTTTTACTCAGTTTAACCTATGAGGATAGACCCTTGGGTTAGGTTCTACCCAATTTAACCTAAGAGAATAGACCCTTGGGTTAGGTTCTACCCAGTTTAACCTGAGAGGGTAGACACTTAGAATAAGTTCCACCCAGTTCAACCTACGATAGACCTGTGTTGGCCTGCTTCCTGTCAAGTAGAGTTTCTTACTTAGATCAAGTTTTCCTCGCCACTGTGTTTCCGCATTTGAATATTATTTATATCTAAGTCGGGTTACTTTGCTGCTTAGAAAAAGGTTTTCTAAATAAGATTGCTTTGATTGAACCCTTTTATGTTGAGGCACAGGGAAAAGTGGTACATTGAGATAACTGACCTGGGATGAAGAGACAATTCCTGGGCTCATGCAACAGCCATACTGACAAAACACAAGCAAAGCATAGATGGGATGTAGCCGACTATAACGATTTTCCTGTTCTTGCTCCATCTCTTCACTCCCTCCCTCTTCTCTGCCATCCCTCCCCTCTCCTCTATTTCTTCCAGTCACCCTGGTCTCCCCTCTCTCACCTTCTCTCTCCTCTTCCTTTCCTCTTCATCTCTCTTTCTTCCCTCCTTTCCAATCTCTCCTTTCATTCTCTACCCTTCTCTCTCCTCCCTCTTCTCTTTCTCTCTTCTCCTTCTCTTTTCTTCCTCCAGCCCCTTCTCTCTGTTCATCCCCCTTTTGTTTTTGTCTTTCTCCAGACACGGGACACGGTGTGCCGGTGAAGTTGCAGCTGTGGCCAATAACTCCCACTGCATTGTGGGAATTGCATACAACGCACGCATTGGAGGTAGACTCCTCTCCTGTCTGTTCCAGCCCCCTCCCTCCCTCCCCCTCCTCGTCAGACAGAATTCTTCAGCATATGTGCACCATATTAACCTTGACTTGTTTCTTTGTGTGGCGAAAAGTGTGTGTGTTTTAAAAAGAGTGTTTCTCCCACTTACAGCACTAAGCTGTGTAGCTACCAAGTGACTGTTTTGATTGGACATTCATGCGTTCACAAGGCATTCATTCCAGACTGGCTTGTGTCATGTCAAATGTCCAGGATTTTTAATCAGATGGCCGAATCTCCCATCTCCTCCCCGTCTTCTCTGCAGCTGTGCTGAAAGCAGGCATTTACCTTTCTCATTCACTCTTTGTCTTTCTCCCTTTCTCTTTTTCCATTCATCCATCTCTCAATCTCCCTCTTACTTTCTGGTCTCACCCTCTTGATCTCTTCATCCCTCTTTCTCCCATTTTCTCTCTTTCATCTTGTTCCCTGCTCTTTTTTCTGCAGATGTCTGCAGTGGTACAGGCAACCTCTACAGTTTTGTAGTGTAGAGGTTGTAGTGTAGTATTGTAGTGTAACAGTTTGCTTGGACACAGTGAATAATATTAATAACACGATTCATAATAATAGTATTAATAAGTAGACATTATTTCTAACTTCATACTGTAGGTTCTACACATAGTTATTAATGCATTCTTTTACCTGCCATCCAGTAGGTCTAATAAAAGTTTCCTGTTAGACATTCAAAAACTCTTAATACAAAAAGTACCTTTTATGCTTGCTCTGTTTTTCACAGTTCATATTATAAAGCTGAACCAGGGAGCAGTGGTGACTTGTCGTGTCGTATTTTTCGGTGAGCGTTGCGAGGTCCCTGAGAAGGATTTGAACTTGGCACCTTAGAGGCCAGATCGGAAAATGTTAACTCTGCTACAAAGCAAGCTCCCTTGGTTGAGCACAGTCGTATCATGCCAGGTTCATTACACACTCAATAGAAGGCAGACTTCAAACTGAATTTACTGTGTGGTGTTGTGTTCATTTTTTTGCCGGACCGCGTAAGCGGAGCCGGCCAGCTAGAGCAAATGTCTCTTACTGAGTGAGCGACTGACTGACTGACTGGCTGCCCCTTGTTAAATGGTGTAGTGGTTAGAGATGCGGACTGCCAAGCAAGAGGACCCGTGTTCGATACTTGTAATAGTCAAAACAAATTATGCCTGTCTGGTGGATTTTCGAAGTATGCGTCCGTGCATGCTTTTTGGGGTAATATAGGCTAGATCACAACCCCTTGGGCAGTAAAATAGGAGGGGTTTCCACGATTCTCTCATCTTTTCCCTTTGAAGAAAAAGTCAGTTATTGTCACCTATATTGATAGTTGTTGTATCAATGTCATTCAAGAATGAAAGAAAAACGAGTGTTGTTGTGACATGAAATGAATAGCTTTGGCAGTGTAAAGTTCTTCTTCAGTCTCGCTTGCAATTGCTAAATTTTTATGACTGTTCCAATTAGTAAGTTAGTAGATACTAGTAAGCCTATTACTGGCTAATAAGCTGTTAAAACGGCCAGTGGCAAAAGCCATACAGTTAATAGATGCTTTTTGTGGTGGAGGTAAACTTAATAAGAAACGTTAGTCAATGCTTAATGGTGTCTAGTGAAATATTCAAACTTTGTGTGATGTTAATGCGTGACAATATTATCTAATGTCTAGATGCTATACCGACATATGTATAGCTTTGTGGCGTAGTGGTTAAAGACACAGCCTCTCACATGGGAGACCTAGGTTTGAATCCAGTGAGGGCAACAACATTTATCTAATCGTAGGATGGCCCAACTAGGCTTGTTATTTCACCAACACTAGTCTATCCTCTGTAGACCGTCCTTCATGTCATTAAACCCTTATGTCGGTTATACCTGATCTTAATGCACCACCACGGCTTGTGTGTTTGCCATAAAAGGAAAAAGTGAAACACTTCCCTCTTTTTCTCTTTCTTTCTCTGCTTATTTCTTTGTCTGCTCTCCTCGCTTCTATGAGTTGTTTTCCTGATAATGAAACAACACAATTTACAATTTATCTTGAGAACGTAGCTCACATCAGGTCTTTCACTCATTGTTCCCCTCTTTGTTCTCTTTTCACAACCAACCCTCCCCAAGACACAACTTCAATTATGTATCCGTCTATTGCTCGGAAATAAAAAGTGACTTCTACAAGAGGCCATAATTGATCACTCACAGTGCCTGTGAGCACCAGGCTATTGCTAAGTGTGTACATTCCCCTAAACAGAAAATAGTTCTGAGTGTCTGTATTGACTTGTAATGCAGATGTTTAAGGATTCCAGGGTAACTTTTCTACACTTTTGTAGCACCCTTGCTATCAACTTTTTCACTTGGTGGCACCTGCATATGATTTGGTCATTTGGGGCGGCATATGATTTTGACAGCATATAATTTGTCAGTTGGGATAGCATGTGATTTGGTCAACATGTGATTGGGTCAGATGGGACAGCATATGATTCGGTTAGTTGGGACAGCTTCTGTTTCTTTCAGTTGGAAAAACATATGATTCGGTCAGCATATGATTTTGTCAGTTGGGACAGCATGCAATTGAGTCTGCGTATGGTTTGATTAGTTGGGACAGCATTCAATTCAGTCAGTGTATGATTTGGTCAGTTGGGACAGCATGCAATTGAGTCAGCGTATCGTTTCATTAGTTGGGACAGCATTCAATTCAGTCAGTGTATGATTTGGTCAGTTGGGACAGCATATGTTAGTCAGTTTAACTGTATCAATGTCATTCACGAATGGCCAATTAACTATTAAAACAGCGAGTGTCAAAAAATAATTTGTTCAGGATAGAGACAAGAGGCTATACTGACACCTGGCAAATGTACAGCTCTGTGGTGTAGTCTTTAATGACACAGCCTTTAAAGTGGGCGACCCGGGTTCGAATCTCGAGGTGGCAACATTTTCTATTGCGGGTCGGCTGAACTAGGCTTGCCTGGTTTCTTGTTTCTAAAGCAGGCCAGTAATTTTAAGCTTGTTTTTCACATCTTAAAATGGACGTTGCCCAACTATATTGATATGTCTACACTAGGCTAGCTAGGACTAATAGTACATGTATGTGTCTTTTTTAGCTCTCTTTTAGACTATCGTCCAGTAGCCTGTAGACACTTTTTCCTACCCTTTGCCAAGCAAGACAGCTAAGACCTGAATGAAAAAGTAAGCTTATTCATCTAACACTGTATGCAGCAAATGCATGGTTGATAGTTAAATGTGCAACTACTTGAAATAGGATCCTGAATTATTACATATCATCTTGGCTCAGATTCATTTGTCAGTATCCTTTGTATGTTGCTGGTCTACAAGGCTGTATAATTTACCACCTGAGAAAGTGGAAATTCAAAACACTGAGCTACTGTATTGCTAACTTTAAATACACAGTATATGATCATGTTGCTAGATGGTGATATAGGCTAATTGATTAGTACATCTGTAAATGTTATGTTAATCAAATATATTCCACGCTGTGATTGGCCCACTCATGCCCCGGTAACGGAGATGGACAGAGCAGTATTAATTTGTCTTTTTCTTCTGTCCTGCTTAAAAAGGACCAATTAACCAGCTTCACAGATATCATAATGTGAAGATTGATTGTGCACAAACCATAATATGCATTTCCCTGAGCACCTACAGTGGATATAAGTCTACACGCTCCTGTTAAAATGCCAGGTTCTTGTGATGTAAAAGAATGAGACAAAGATAAATCATGTCAGAACTTTTTCCACCTTTAATGTGACCTATAACGTGAACAATTCAATTGAAAAACAAACTGAAATCTTTGAAGGGGAAAAATGAAAAACTCACAATAACCTGGTTGCATAAGTGTGCACACCCTTAAACTAATACTTTGTTGAAGCACCTTTTGATTTTATTACAGCACTCAGTCTTTTTGGGTAGGAGTCTATTAGCATGGCACATCTTGACGTGGCAATATTTGCCCACTCTTCTTTGCAAAAGTGCTCCAAATCTGTCAGATTGCAAGGTCATCTCCTGTGCACAGCCCTCTTCAGATCACCCCACAGATGTTCAATTGGATTCAGGTCTGGGCTCTGGCTGGGCCATTCCAAAACGTTAATCTTCTTCTGGTGAAGCCATGCTTTTGTGGATTTGGATGTGTGCTTTGGGTCGTTGTTGTGCTGAAAGGTGAACTTCCTCTTCATCTTCTGCTTTCAAACGGACGCCTGAAGGGCGTTTTTTGTGCCAAAAGTTTGTGCCAAACTTGCCTGGTATTTGGAACTGTTCATAATTCCCTCCACACTGACTAAGGCCATGGCTCCAGCTGAAGAAAAACAGCCCCAAAGCATGATGCTGCCACAACCATGCTTCACTGTGGGTATGGTGTTCTTTGGGTGATGTGCAGTGTTGTTTTTGTGTCAAACATACCTTTTGGAATTATGGCCAAAAACTTCAACCTTGGTTTCATCAGACCATAACACATTTTCCCACGTGCTTTTGGGGGACTTGATGTTTGTTTTTGCAAACTTCATCCGGGCTTGGATGTTTTTCTTTGTAAGAAAAGGCTTCTTTCTTGCCACCCTACCCCACAGCCCATTCATATGAAGAATACGGGAGATTGTTGTCATATGTAGCACACAGCCAGTACTTGCCAGAAATTCCTGCAGTTCCTTTAATGTTGCTGTAGGCCTCTTGGAAGCCTCCCTGACCAGTTTTCTTCTCGTCTTTTCATCAATTTTGGAGGGACGTCCAGTTCTTGGTAATGTCTCTGTTGTGCCATATTTGCCCCACTTGATTATGACTGTCTTCACTGTGTTCCATGGTATATCTAATGCTTTGGAAATTATTTTGTACCCTTCTCCTGACTGATATCTTTCAACAATGAGATCCCTCTGATGCTTTGGAAGCTCTCTGCGGACCATGGCTTTTCCTCTGAAATGCAGCTAAGGAAATGTCAGGAAAATCCTACTAGAACAGCTGAACTTTATTTGTGATTAATCAGAGTCACTATAAATGATGGCAGGTGTGTAATGACTTCTATTTAACATGGGTTTGAATGTGATTAGTTAATTCTGAACACAGCCACATCCCCAGTTATAAGAGGGTGTGCACACTTATGCAACCAGGTAATTGTAAGGTTTTTATTTTTAATTTTTCTCCCTTAAAGATTTCAGTTTGTTTTTCAATTGAATTGTTCACGTTATAGGTCACATTAAAGGTGGAAAAAGTTCTGACATGATTTATCTTTGTCTCATTCTTTTACATCACAAGAACCTGGCATTTTAACAGGGGTGTGTAGACTTTTTATATCCACTGTATATGTCAAACAATGGTAATTCGAGAAAGAAATATACCAAAAATGTTCTTGCCCGGAAAGATTCTCAAACTGATATTTGTCCCGTCATCTCTGTTTAGTTTTTTCTTCCGAATTTTTATATTACCAGAAAAGAATGCAAAGAACACATTCTTGTTTACCACGAATCTTGGTAGCAGTTAGGATTACCTGTCCTGCCATGGATAGAAGGAGAGGGGTTATCATCTCATCAATTTAGGGATTAGAACCAGTAACCTTCACCTTGCCGCCCTAACACTCCTGACCACTAGGCTACTCTGCTGCCTCATCTGTGTTTTCTTCTCAAAGCCCGCTGGAAGAGAAGGGGATAGACCTATTGCCTTCTCTTTCAGTGGGTTTGGAGAAAGAAACACCAAGAGAATAAGTAGTGCTTTCTGAGCGGGAGAAAAATTAAAACAGTATCACTACTGCCCTCTATCGCTCAGGTACTGACGCTGTAAAACGGTTCCATGAGGTAAATGTAGTCAGGTAGGAAATAATGATATACTAAAAGAAAGCTGTGACCCTCCTTTCTGTGAAAATGTTTTTCCTGCAGTTGCATTCTGACTGACATCCATATGCTTGTGATTAGAATGTATCTCCCCTCCCTTATGAGTTACAGTAGAAAGAGGCAGTTGCCCGATCATGCAGCAGCCGACAGTGAAACAGGGACATGCTTATACTTACATATGGTTAATTGTTTGTGCACATTACTGCGGAATAAATCATGCTAATATAGAAGAAAAACTAATTGGATTCCAAAAATGAATGTGTCCAGCTAGGCTACATTTCTTTCACTGGCTACCCTAGTGACTAATTAATAATTGGTGTCTCACCTTTTGTTAGGGCCGCAGTCTGTAACCCTGGTTGTCAGAGTTGTCTCCTGCCATTCCCCAGCCAACATTGAAATGTAAAGTTTTGTAATGGCAAAGGTGTGTGTACAATGGCTTGTGAAGTTATGGGAGACTAGAGCAAATTCCAAACTGGATATGGTTGTTGAAATAGGTTTTACTTCCACAAGCATAATGAAATATGTTCTTGGAATTCTCAAATCATTTCAAGTTCTAGCACACATTTTCCCTTCTTCCTCAGCCAAATACAGAACTATAACTCTTGCATGGCAACCGTTGTCAGAGGAATGTACAGTAGTCCATTATGATGGCTTATGATTCTAAAGCGCAAAAGGATATCTCAGATTAAATAAGAATAATTCAAGAAATTACTCATGCATAAATTCACACACACACACACACACACACACACACACACACACACACACACACACACACACACACACACACACACACACAC
>JACXGI010012894.1:0-11093 GCA_016801175.1 Esox masquinongy | reverse complement strand
TCAATGTTGCCAAGGTGGATTTACCCCAGTGACCTCATAGCTTTTTTTCTATTGCTTTTTACCCTCGCTACGGTATCTGAAAAGGCTGTACGTTTCAGTTTACCACACACACGGGGAAAACATACAAGTCAACACACACACACACACACACACACACACTCGCACAGAGCGCTGCATCATTCCCTGACATAATTAGCAGTGTATATACATGACTCAATCACCTTGCCTGGCACTGCGATGTGAAATCTGTTTGCTTTGCTCTATTTTGGAAGTCCAGAAATCAATATTGCGATGAAATGGGTCTTGTTAGGTTAGTAGAGCCCTGATAGAGCCCCACTGATCCCTGCTATTTCCAGTAAGGTGTTTGAAACATCAAATAGAAGGAAAAACACCTAATATTCTGTACATAGGGTGAAGTCAGGGGCTAAGATACAGTACAATGCTGTTACTCACAGCCATGGTCATGAATGGGTTTGTATACTGCCACTCTCACTCTTCTGTGTTGACACACCACATATATGTATGCAGTCCTGCATGCACAAACAAACACACGTACACACTGTCTCTGTCTCTCTTTCTCTCTGTAACTCTCTTTCACTGTCTCTCAAAAACACGAACAAACACACATACACACCAAAACACTGACCAAGACGGAACTGTTAGTTTAATACTGACAGATGTCTTTACAGGCTAGTCGATGGTATATCACATGCATTTATGTTACTGTTACACATTTCCAGTCTAGTGGCTCGTTATCACATTGGTGTTCCCTCTTTAGGCAACAGAAAATGAGTCTTAACATCTGCCAAGAATGGAAGGGAAATACTTAAACATCTGCAGGTCTCTAAGTAACTATATTCAAATTAATTGAAAGAGATTTTTTTAGCTTGTAATGGATGGAAATAGTTTTTGCTAAATCCCAAAAGCAGTCTTTGTGAGTGAGCTCCGGCTTTATAGGCAGTTTGATGCTCAGAACTTCCTCCAGTACTTTTCTCGCCCCTTTTGGAGCGTGCTTGTTAATTTGGAAAGGAGGAGAGGGGCGGATTGAATGGATGAATGCAACAGAGGCGTGAAGTAGGGATGGAGGGAGTGATAGAGGTGGGTGCGATAGAGGGATGAATGGAAAGAGAGAGAGAGAAGGATGAAGAGAGAGAGATAGATGGAGGGAGTGAGAGAGGAAGGGTTGGAGTGATGGAGAGAGGGGGGGGGGTGGAAGGAGGGAGGGAGCAGTGGAGGATGAGAAAGAGGGATGAGGGAGAGAGAGGTATGGGGAGGGCTGGAGGGATAAAGTAAGAAGGAGGAGTAAGTCTAGCAGGTAGACTGATTCTGTAACCCTAACAGAAACACACACAGCCTTTCACCCACCCTCTTGTGTGCTCTGTTGCTTGACAACAAATACTGAGTGTGTGAAGTGTTTGAAGGTAAAGTTTTGTGCCTCATTAAAGGGAATAAATATGTGGGCATAGTTTCACTTCTCTCTGGGTTCTCATCGGTCGCCTGGCAACAAAGACCTGATTGTAATGACCCCATGATTTCCAGAATGGGAGTGATCCAACTCTGCCGCACCGAGCCTCTGGTCTATTTCAAGTCTACAGAGTGTCATCATTTCTTTGGTTTCATTTTCTTAGGTTCATGCTTTGTTGGTTTGTTGGCTCCCTCCTTACCTCTCTAACTCCCTCCCTCCCGTCCATCTATTCTTTCTCTAAACACATACCTTTTAAAAACAAACAAACAACAACGCACTGAATATATCTGTCAAGTGCAAAAGCTTGTCTCTTTGGGACACAGACGTCTGTTGATAAAACGCCTACGTGTTGCTGTGAAACGCCTTGTGTGGAGGTATTATAATGTGCATTATGAACAGATGGGATTGATTGGTACTGGTTTTGTATCGGCGGGCAGGTATCCGCATGCTGGATGGTGATGTGACAGACGTAGTGGAGGCTAAGTCCCTTGGCGTCAGACCCGACTACATAGACATCTACAGCGCCAGCTGGGGACCCGATGATGACGGGAAGACTGTGGATGGACCAGGGCCTCTGGCCAAACAAGCCTTTGAGATGGGGATCAAAAAGGTGAATTATGGTCATGGACAGTGTTGGGGAATGTTACTTTTAAAAGTAATTAATTATACAGTTAGTAGTTACAGTGCCCTTAATGTGAATTGTTACGTTGCTTAGTTACTTGCTGTAAGAAAGCGAGGCGTAAAAAATACTTTAAGAAAAGTCCTTTGATTCTATATTCATGTGTTGGTCACTCATGACCAGAAGGCAGACGTTTAATGGGTTATCATATAATTGCATTGTCAGGAATTGCATAGTCAGTGTCAGTCACCAGCATATAACATTATAAATCATTATACAGCAAGAGTGACCAATCTAATTATCTCAAGTAATCATATACCATGCGTTTAGTACTTTAATTAAGAATCTCTTATCATGAAAGCTATCTTATCTTAAACCTCCACATTTTCAGGCCTAGCTTATTTAACCGCCTAGATGTACAGACTTAAATACTAGATAGATCCATTGCAGTGAACAATGAAGAACAAAAAAAAACAGCTGTAGCCATGTTCACTGATAAACATACCTTCTCAAAAGAGAAAACGTTAAGTACATTGCAATTTGAAATCTCTTTGCAATAATATTCATAATCCATTAATGTTTCATGACTTTATTCAGAGGTGAATAATTACTAAATCTGTTTTGAAATGATTCAGAAGAATCATGTCTATAAACAGAACATTTATTCAGATGTTCATTTGCGATCAACTTTAGTTGTCCGACAGAGGATGATTTGGGATCGAACTTCGGTTGTCCAACAAGAGATTCCAGCAAAATATAACAGCATCCCCGGAGATTGGTTACACGCGGAGATTGGAGTAATAATGTCGGAATAGTAAACTGCTTCCCAAATCGTTTGTCAATGCTACATATCGATTTGAAATTAATCAGAGCTGGGCGCATGGCTTTGGTAGGTGCATCACTGAAGCTATGTTGGTTGCACTGAGGAAAGTTGAGTAGCGCGTTATTTATTTGAAAAATTAACTAGTAAGGGATTTCTTAAATAATTAAATAACTAACGCGTTACGTTACTCGTTGCCGTTAAAAAAGTATTTTGACGTTATTCACGCATCAAAGTCCTTTTGACTGTCCTATTTGAAGAATACTCCATTGAGCCAACGGCATAGGTTTGTATTGTATATTGGTGGGGTCAGGGTCAATGGATCCCAGGATTTTCACTCTTTTCCAGGGGGTCACATTGACCTGTCTGTAATATTAGGGGGGTCATGACCCCTCTTCCCCCCCTCTTCCTCCCCCTTTTCTACACCCCTGCGTTGAGTTCTTTCCTGCGTATTTCACTGTCCCTGATTACATGGTGTGGCCAGAAAAACAAATGTCTTTAACAGGTGCGTAACTGCATCACTCAGATTAGATCAGACATTAACCGGATCTCAATATAAGAAGCACTTAATTTCAAACTGTCTTTCAGAGACAAAATCTACTTAACCGAGTCACTCGAATGAAACTCATTGTTTAGTGCCCCAGAAGTAAAGTAGTCCATATTTCTGTGTGGTATTAAACTGTGCCTCAAGCCAGTTGAATAATGGATTGGATTGATTTAGTGGAGCCTTATAGCACATTACATTAGAAAGAGAACTTGTTACTTGGATATACGATGCCCGTCTATCCATAAAATGAAGGAGTTAGTGTTAAACAGAAAACTGATTATGTCCAATCAACATTTGTTGTTTTCCAATTTCCTTTTCACGCTATTGTGCGACCCTGAATCAAATAATACTGGCTTTGATATTTTCTGTTCTCATTGGGGTTTTCAGCATGTTTGATGCATAACCAGGTGAACGCTGCCCTGCTTGATTTTGCTATGATTGGTTTGTCTGGTTGTGTGAACAGCTCATAAAAATGGCATCCTTCTTTTACTCCCTAACAGGGCCGTAAGGGACTGGGCTCCATCTTTGTTTGGGCGTCTGGAAACGGTGGTCGCCAGGGTGACCACTGTTCATGTGACGGCTACACCAACAGCATCTACACCATCTCCATCTCCAGCACCACGGAGAACGGCAACAAACCCTGGTACCTGGAGGTCTGCTCCTCCACCCTGGCCACCACCTATAGCAGCGGGGAGTTTTATGACAGGAAGATAGTAAGTGTGTGTGTGTGTGTGTGTGTGTGTGTGTGTGTGTGTAGGTCTGTTCTAAATGGAGAGTTCTACAACAGGAACATTTTTGAGTTTTGCTGTGGTGTTTTGATGTTGGTAGGAAAGGTTTCAAACCATAAAAGCCATACACACGCTAGCACACTATATTGAACTGTTATATCCACCCTCTTTCTGTAAAATGTTCATTCAAATCCAACCCGGATAAACATTCCCACTGCTATGATGCAGTTACAGTCTCGCTTTCTCACACTCACTAACACATACACGCACGAACACACATACCTACAGTACATAAAGTCACTCACTCACACACACACACTCTCTTTCAGAAACATCTTTCATTCTGACATTCATTCTAGGAAGTGTTTACAATCCTATTATAGAGGTGTACCACGCTGCCCTCTATGCTTCCCTGGGGAACTCAGACTGTGATTCTCCACCTTATCCCTGCGTACAGACAGAAACTAATAAAAGCTAAGCCTTTCAAACATTTTGTGTAGAAATGGAGTGACGAGGCCGTTGGGGAGCTGAAGGACTGCCTTGACACCACAGATCGGGACACGGTCAAAGACGACAATGGAGATATACACGACTACACTGACAGGGGCTCATCCTACATCAACCCATATGAGGATTGTGCATCATTAAGCCTTTCTGTCACCCAGCAGCAGCATGTCAAGTGAGGTCAGGGGCCTCGGCTGTGCCAAAGAGGAAGGCATCCGGGCTCCGCACTCTGCACAACAGGAGGGTCTCGAGACCAGGTACGGTCCTATGTGATGGCCAAGAAAAAATATCATCCAGGAATGAACACTGCCAAATACCGGTGCAAAGCCTGGCTAGAGCAGCAATTCTTCAGGAAACTTATCTGCTTATTGGTCTGGAAAGGAATAAAACAAATGATTGGTTACAAACCGAAATTCCCTCAGAAGCAGACATCCCCTCGCAGGAGAACGAACTACACGAGTTCTACAGCAGATTTGACTCACAAAGACCTCTCAGTTACACACCTCTCTGCCAGCTGAGTGTGTCCTGCTCCATCTCTTTATCCCTGAACGCTGGAGCACCGCAGAGTGCTCTGCCCTTTTCTACTCACTCTACACAAGCAACTATATCTCCGGCAACGCTTCTGTCAAACAACTCAAGGTCACAGCTGACACTTCTCTGGTCCTCAAACTGGCAGAGACGTAAGTCCATGTACCGTGGAGAAGTTGAGCGCCTGGTGGACTGGTGGCGTCAAAACAACCTGGAATTGAACACAAAACCATGGAGGTGGTGGCGGACTTCAGGAAATGGCTCCCAACTCTCTCCCTTCAGATTGAGGACTCATATGTAAGTTTGGGGAAATCTCGCAAATTCCAAGGGACCATCATCTTCCGGACCTCAGGTGGGAGGACAACATCACAGCAATCACCAAGACAAAAGCAGATGTGCCTCTTGTGGCAGCTGATACAGATTCCTTGACCTGGTTTTACACATTTATTGTAAATTCCGTCCTGACGTCCCCCATCACGTCTTCTGCCGATCGCAAGGACAACTGCACCGCATTGTACGATCATCAGAATGGTTCAAATCCGTTGTATCGCATTGTACGATCATCAGAATGGTTCAAATCCGTTGCATCGCATTGTACGATCATCAGAATGGTTCAAATCCGTTGCATCGCACTGTACGATCATCAGAATGGTTCAAATCCGTTTCATCGCACTGTACGATCATCAGAATGGTTCAAATCTGTTGCACCGCATTGTACGATCATCAGAATGGTTCAAATCCGTTGTACCGCATTGTACGATCATCAGAATGGTTCAAATCCGTTGCCCTACAACGGATTTGGGAACTGTTGCTCGACATAACTTCTGGGCAAGGAAGCGTGCAGGCAAAATACTCGCCGACCCGTCACTCAACAGTTCCCCAACTACTCCTCATGGCGGGCAGGGGGCGGGCAGGGGGCGGGCAGGGGGCAGGCAGAGCGTATACGTCAGTCGTAACCAAAACCTTTCTTTCACCATGCTGTCCCTCAGCATCCGGCTATCTGTTCCTTGAAGACCAATAAGACAACGCTCACTTCATCAAGCTACCTCTACACTACTTAATAGCTGCACAATACTGCCGTCAAACTCTATCCATCTCCCTGCATCTAGATATATCAACTATAAATCCATGTACAAGATATTTGTATAGTAAATTGATGGCTCATTTGTCTTATGGCTCTCTGCTAACCACCAGTCTGTGTATTCTGTCTCCAAATGTCGTCTAAATGTTGTAACCCCCCCAACAGAATATGCACGCACGCACGCACCCACACACACACAACCACACACACAACCACACACACAACCTCACACACACCCAACGCACCGCCACATCACTTCTTTGTTCACTAGGAGAACGGTATGTTGTTCCATTGCCAAAGCAGAGATATGCCACATCGATCAACTACAATCAGGTTTTCCCCCTGACTGCACAGAGATGACCTGCCCTTTCTGGAATGTTGACAGTACCAACAGCTGGGACACGCAGCTCAAATGTGCTGTTTCCTATGTTCTTTTGATCAAATAGGGAGGACATGCATTTTTCACCAGATAAGTAGTTATTCAATCTTCACAAAATGTAAATGTTTTGCTGGCTCAATGGTATAGGTAAAAACTGATTGGGAGTATTTTTCTGAGTTGAAAAGAGGCTTGGCCTGTGTCCAGATGACATTTCCACTCTCATTTCCCTCTTGATTTTCCCTTCTATAAATGTATAACCCCCTAGAAACACGTTTAATAAATAATAATCTACATCCTGTTTCTACAGTTTTCAATTTAGGATACTACATCTGTATAAAGATGCTTTGAAGCTGGACAAACAAAGATGTTAGTTCAAACAATGAACACTTTTCACTTCTGACATAGGGTGACTGCACATCAGTGCACATATGATGAAACAGTACTGTTATTCAATAATGATTTTTGCACAGTGCTGGATGCTCTAATCAGTTTCATGAAAAAGTGAAATCAGCAACAAGTACTCTCTGCTTTAATGATGGATGGTACTTCTAATAAAGGCCAGGGGCATGTTCAGCTGATGTCTTTCTAAGACTTGTGCTTCGTTGACCAGGGTGTCAAACAGATTGTGGGAGAAGACGTTCTGTTTGTATTGCCATTGTTTATGTTGGGTTTGATGGACTTTTGCAGCATATTTGGTTCTAAAAAGAATCAACTTATTTTTGACCCTTATTTTAACAACAACATGCCTAATTTTTAAACCCTACATCCATAATGATATGATAATCACTGGATAAAGTTTGATACATAAATCTGGAATTAGAAGTTAAACAACTTTTTTTTATCATACCATTCAAATCATACACTTTGTCAGATGTTGAAAGTAATCTAAAAGTACATCATGAGTGAGCCAAAGGATAAAGTTGTTGAACAAACCTATTTAACCCTATATATATATCTATATACCTATATCTATCTATATATATACACAGCTGTGCTCAAAAGTTTGCATACCCTTGGATAATTGGTAATATATGTACCATTTGTAAAGAAAACATGAGTGAGCGGGCAAAACACATGTATTTTATTTCTTATGGTATTCATATTCTAACTGTAGGTTATAACAGAATGGCACAATCATAAAACAAAACATGGCAACAAAGAAAAAAATGAACCGACCCCTGTTCAAAAGTCTGCATCCCCTTTGTTCTTAATACTGTGTATTGCCCCCTTTAGCATCAATGACAGCGTGCAGTCTTTTGTAATAGTTGTCTATGAGGCCCCAAATTCTTGCAGGTGGTATAGCTGCCCATTCGACTTGGCAAAATGCCTCCAGGTCATGCAAAGTCTTTGGTCATCTTGCATGAACCGCACGTTTGAGATCTCCCCAGAGTGGCTCGATGATATTAAGGTCAGGAGACTGTGATGGCCCCTCCAGAATCTTCCCCTTTTTCTGCTGTAACCACTGGAGTGTCAACTTGGCCTTGCGCTTAGGGTAATTGTCGTGCTGGAAAGTCCAAGAGCGTCCCATGCGCAACATTCATGCAGATGAATGCAAATTGTCTGCCAGTATTTTCTGATAACATGCTGCATTCATCTTGCCATCAATTTTCACAAGATTTCCCGTGCCTTTAGAGCTCACACACTCCAAAAACATCAGTGAGCCACCACCATGCTTCACAGTGGATATGGTATTCTGTTCACTATAGGCCTTGTTGACCCCTCTCCAAACATAGCGCTTATGGTTGTTACCATAAAGCTCTATTTTGGTCACGTCACTCCAAATTACAGTGTGCCAGAAGCTGTGAGGCGTGTCAAGATGTTGTCTTGCATATTGTAACCGGGCTTTTTTGTGGCATTGGCGCAATAAAGGCTTCTTTCTGGCAACTCGACCATGCAGCTCATTTTTGTTCAAGTATCGTCGTATTGTGCTCCTTGAAACAACCACACCGTCTTTTTCCAGAGCAGCCTGTATTTCTCCTGAGGTTACCTGTGGGTTTTTCTTCGTATCCCGAACAATTCTTCTGGCAGTTTTGGCTGAAATCCTTCTTGGTCTACCTGACCTTGGCTTGGTATCAAGAGATCCCCGAATTTTCCACTTCTTAATAAGTGATTGAACCGTACTGACTGGCATTTGCAAGGCTTTGGATATTTTTTTTTACCTTTTCCATCTTTATAAAATTCCATTACCTTGTTATGCAGGTCTTTTGACAGTTCTTTTCTGCTACGCATGGCTCAGTATCTAGCTTGCTCAGTGCATCCACATGAGAGTTAACAAACTCATATATGTCTATTTATACACAGACACTAATTGCAATTTAAAAAGCCACAGGTGTGGGAAATTAACCTTTAATTGCTATTTTCACCTGTGTGTGTCTATAACTAAGGCCAAAAATTCAAGGGTATGTAAACTTTTGATCAGGGCCATATGGGTGATTTCTGTTATCATTATGATTTAAAAAGGAGCCAAACAACTATGTGATGATAAATGGCCTCATATGATCAGTATCCTTCAATAAAAGACAGTTTTTTTGCATGATCAGTCATATTTTCAAAATCAATGCCAAAATTTCACAATTTCTGCAAGGGTATGCAATCTTATGAGCACAACTGTATATAGTATGTGTGTGTGAGCAAGGTCTGAGACTATGTTTGCTCATGGACCACGGTGTGTTTCTCACATCAGACACGTCATCTCTGTCCCGGTCCGCCTTTCTTATGTCTGGGCCTCTGGCTTCTTGGGTCCATCAGGTCCCCTGTCAATGTTATCTCATTCATAGTGACCTAAGAGGGAAAACAGATCCAAGATCAACACACTGAGGAGCTTGACACTGAAGGTGTGGGTCCATTACCTCTCCCCTGCTAGTGGCCTGGGCCAACACTGCGTGTGTCCTACTTGGTTGTACAGGGACCAAACCAAGGATAATATTTACCGAGTGCTGCAGGGACTGAATGGACATGGTAGGGTGGTGGTGGTGGTTGGGGTTACCACAAGCAGACCTGCTCTTTCCCTTCCCTCCCTCTCCCATCTGTCATGTACCTTAACAAGCCTTGGCAGTGTACTCCCCGTTCCTCTGTCCAGTTCACAGTCAAGTGCTCTGTCCTCACCAGGAGCCCGAAATAGACACTCTTTGCTGTGCCTCGGCCTTCACGACTGCTGATGATAAAAAGTATAGGGGCACAGGGAAGATGTGATGTAAGAGTATCAGCATCTAGCCCAAGATTCCACACAAACCCGGTGCTGTATTGTGTCATTTCTTTGTGCACCTCTGTAAATGTTAATAAACTACTATAAACATGACTGAAAATTGTATTTGTGACATCTATGTGTTTAGTACTGTGTGTCTGGAGATCTGTTTGCACCCTGCATGGCTTAGTAAATCAATTCTGGAATGTCTGTCTGTCTGTGTCTGTGTGTGTCTGTGTGTGTGTCTGTCTGTCTGTCTGTGATTCTTCTAAAAGAGGTTCAGTGAATGAGATGTGACCTCTTTGTGTCCTAGGTGACCACGGATTTGCGGCAGCGCTGCACAGATGGCCACACTGGTACCTCTGTTTCTGCTCCCATGGTGGCTGGGGTCATTGCCCTCGCCCTGGAGGCCAAGTCAGTACCCCCCTATTACCCCCCTACAAACTAGCCCTGCTTTCTTGTTATCTGCCCACTGTCCCATGTGTTTGTATATGTACTTTGTGTATGTATATGTGTCCACTGCATGTATGTGCTGTATCTATATGTCTGTAAGTTGGTTTGATAAGACACTTCACGGTCATCCGTCAACTGCCTGCCCATTTGAGAAGGTCTTGTCTTGACGTTGCACAAAATCAATATTCTGAACATTGTAGCATTTTGAAGGATGTTGTACTGAGGGGGCACATTCTTTTTGATGTGAAACCTCCTCCTGGGAGAATTCAGAATGTTTTGGCTTTATCATTTGCTGGGAAGTTGCTATGCCAACCGGCCATTAGAGAGCTATGTTCTTGATGTTGCGTAAATTGAAGCTGATCTGGGGTCAGTTTAGCATTTTCCTCACCAATGGTTAAGGTTAGGAATGGGGGAGAGTATTCTGGTCCTTGATCGGTGCCTATGGGAAAATGTACTTCGGGGCAAAGTTCTTCATGTGGGAGGTTAGCTTTATGGGGGCGTTCTCATTCCAGGAAAAGTCTGATTGAAAGTTCATGTGATGTTTTGACTTTATAATTAAATAGTCATTATCAACCGTTACTGCCGTCAGATTGTCCAATTGTTCTGGCAAATCTCACATAGAAAGTTTGTTGGCAGGAAGGTTTGTTTTGACATTTTAGATTTGATTGTTCTGTGAAAAGCATGATGAAAAAAGAAGTTTAAGGCATATACATGCCACAACTTCTTAATGCTGTGATTGTCCTTATAGTATTCTTTACAACATTTTGCATATAGAAATATACAGT
>JACXGI010012893.1:0-13169 GCA_016801175.1 Esox masquinongy | reverse complement strand
TATCTTAAAAACAGTATATTTGTTTATTATATTGCAGCAAGACCTGGGCGAACTACGGGAAAACTGCAAGCCCGCCCCCCCATTGGCTGTGCCTCATCTCCCTGATTCATTACCCCCATATTTCTTCCAATTTGAGAAATACACCAAACCATCCAAATTCAAATGATTTTGAATAGGCCTAGTTACTGAGGACTTAAGAAAAGGGTCCCCACAAGACCACAGTCACCCAAACCGCCATGTGTATTTATAACCTGGCTCCATTCAAGACACCAACGCCCAGAAACATCCCACAGTGTGGCTTTAGAAACTGGTCTAAAACTCCCCAAAAATGGGTACCAGTTAAGAGGCTGTGACATTAGACTACAGGCCTCTCACTGAAAGGTTGGATATTTGATTCCCAGTGATGTGATACCAAAGACTGTTATGCCTTTTATTGGGAGGGGGAGCACTACAGCAACAGGAGATCCTGACTGTAAGCCAGTCTGGCTCAGACATGGCTTAGTTACTTATCATTTACAATGGGGTCCTAAAGCTGAGCCTCTGCCACCAGGTTTGCTCGTTGTAGAAAAACTCTATAGCAGATGTTGATGATCTGTGTAGACGGGCACAAATGATAAGGTGTATTGATTATTGATTTGCTGGGCTATTTTCAGGATATCTATGGTCTGCTGTGTGAGGCCAAAAGTTCTGGATGGTGGAAGTGGAAGAATGTTTAGTATAATTTTTTTTTCAAGTAAAGAACATAATTCAGGTGACTGTGTTTAACAGAAAACTGAATTTGGATTGATTCTCACCCAGCAGCTCAGAGGGAGTGGGATTTAATCCTCTTAATAAATTGCCACTGAACCCTCCGACGGATCACACATCACATCCCAGAGAATGTCTCTTACTGCAGGCAGTAGGATACCTTCTGACATCTTTATCTGTTCCCAATCAACATCTGTCTGCCTTAATTGTGTTAGTTACACGGTACGGCACTGGGAGGGTGGGGCTGTTTCACCGTGTGTGCCTGCTCTGAGGAATTAGCTACAAGACGGTAGTCAGACCATGTTAGGAATGACTCAGCGTCCCAAATGGAAACCATAGCCTACAGTGCTTTGTATTTTTATCCATTATGAATTTCTGTATTTTTGCACGAAATTTCTATTATTGGTTGATCTTCAACCAAAACCTGGATTTAATTAACCCAATTAACTAAAGTGAACAAATAACAATTTTTTGTATACTTCATTTATTTAATGAACTTCTCCAGCACCAGCAACTTACAGGGGTCCGGAGATATAAGATGCTGCCTTTGATGCACAGATTTGAATCCAGCACACTGATCTTCTATCTTCCCCTACTTTCCTGTGAAATAAAGTCTAGAAATGCCTGAAAAGTCACGGTCATTTCACAACTATTTATCAAGTGTATGGGGGCAACCACTTTTTCACAGGGGAACATTGGTGGCTGCGTAACAAACTATATAAACAAACTATATACAAAACTTCCATAAGTTACGCAGCACCCAATGCTGTGAACATCCTGTAATTGTTGATTAGCCTCTCACATTGTTCTAGAAGAATTGTGTACCACTTTTCAATGCAGAACTGCTTTAAAAAAAAAGTAATTATGGTTTTGATCATGAACTACTACTTTCACATCCCCGCCACAAAATGTCATTTCAGCGGAGGTCTGGTCATTGACTAGACCATTCCAAAGCTATAATATAAATGTAAGAAATTGCTTGTATGTCCTGGATCATTGCCTTGCAGGATCATGTCCCAGTTGGGCTTCAGATTCCGCTGACAGTGGTGTGCTTGCCACTCCCTTTGAGATTAGTCTGATACTAAAGAGAATTTTAAGGTAATGATCTCCCTCTCTGATCGGTCACTGGGTGTGGCATAGCTATGTGCATAAAAAGATGAATTAAGTACACAAATCCTGTGATTTTGCTCACTAACCCTTTATTTGATATTCATTTTTGTTGTTTGAAGCTCTAAAACATTGCAGTGCAAAAAGAGAATATTTAAAAGGGGACCAATACTTTTTCATGGCACAACACAGGTTACAGCATGTTTCATGACTTCTGACCTCATCCCTGTCTTCATCGAATGAGGACTTAGTTACATGGACTAGAACAGCCATTCTGCCCCATGTTATCAAGCCACTCTCGCTCCCTCACACAGAGATATTAACAAAGTACCGACTGTACGGATGGAACATCAACAACAACTTTTACTGAAAGTTATTTCATTTTGACTGGTGCTTTAGGCAATAATCAATTCCATAGCCCTACACCACCGCACTGATTGCTGAGTAAGAAATGGCTTTATTTTATGGCTGAGTCCGGTTCACATGTATTGCTGCAGTGTGTGATTGAATCCAACCTACTTACTCTTTCAGCAAAAAACTATTTGACGCACTTTCCAGTACAATAAAGCATTGCATGTCTGAAAATAAATCAAACAATTGCAGGCTGAATCATGTCCAAGAGCCAGAACACACAAATGGGTAAGCTATATGTGGCAGTTATCCAATTGATGTTGTTTTGTACAATATCCATCATGTCAACGTAATCTAAACAACTAAAATGGATGGAGTGAAAATGTTTTTGGTTTTTAAGTGCAGAAAAACATATTTCGAATCCTACATTTCTTCCTCCCGGCGACTTGATTGCTATTATTCTAACGTGTAAACAACGTTAAATCACACTTCAAAATAAGGTAAATTAGAAAGACAAAAGTACCAGAGAACTAATTAAACCCCAAAGCATCGATAATACTAGAGTCCAGAGGCAAGACAACATTGTCTAATAGATACTTAATAAATAACAACAAAGTCAGTGTTGCAAGTGGCTCCTATGATGGATCAGTGTAGTTATTTGGTTGTACTAGCTGTTGCATGTAGGAACATGTCGAAAAGCGACTTAACACCAGATTCCTGGAATATTTCTGCCTCCTCTCACCCTAACTGTAAAGTGTATATGTGGTGTGGGATTAGTGTGTAAACAAGGTGTGACATTGAGCTGAAATAAGAATCCTTCCTACCTGGTTTATGGCTGCTACGACCTAGCTAGGTACGTGTTCACCGTTTCCAACAGCGCTCACCTAGTTCCAGTGTTAGTTTACTTGTCAACAACCCAAACAGCAGAATGTCTCGTGCTGTCAAACTGCGAGTCAGAACACGTAGATTTGTCATTCCAGGATAGGCGGTAAATTGTGGGAAAGCACAGACTTACTGCTAGCAAGCTGGAACATTAAACCAAATTATGTATATATGTCATTCTCATGGGTAAAGAAACAATTAGTATATAGTGACATAGTTACCTTTTCTTCTGGCGGAGATACTCCTTGATTTGTGTGGGTAAAGCACTTGTGAAGAGGGGAGTTATATTTCCAGAAACTTTTCGTCTTGTCTTTTATTTTTCTCTACTTCCCCGTCGACACACCGTGAACAGTCCGGAACAGTCACACCGCTACTAGCAAGGTAGCAAACAGCACGACACACTTTCTCCGCCTCGTTTCCACTTTTCCCTGACGTTAGTGCTCGCTCCCGCTTTTGCCTGCCTGCCAACTTTGCTACCTCTCAAGACAGCCAGCAACCTTGTTTCAGGGGAGAGCCGTGACGGAGTACTGTTGCCATCTTGCGGCAAGTAGGAAAATGTCTCCATACGCCCGGTTTCCATACGGATGTGACTGAACCATGGCTCGCTGACTCGGTGTTAAGAATCAGCGAAGGTGTTGTCAGTTTTCAGGCGTAAACCTAACCTTAAATGAACACCAAAAAGCATTGTTGGCACAAACGTTTGCTTTGTGGATGTGGAATCATCCGCTGTGGATATAGACTCTTACATTCTATCTAATAAATTTGACTCCACCAGTCAAGGAAAAAAAGGGGAGCCCTCTTCTTTTGTTCAAGGGAACCCCCCATACAATACTCCTGAGAAGCTAGATAGCAATGTTGACTGCTTTCAGCTTGAATGTGTATTATTTCATTACAGTGATTATGGGTCAAGTTCCATGTGTTAAGACACGATCTATCACGGTCGTGGCGGGAGGACAGCCACGAACCAACAGACGGGCAGAGAGTGACGGCTGATATATGCTTCTGAGGGTCTGCGTTGTTAATGCCATGTGCGGGCGTACGGAGACTTGCTCAGCATTTATAATTGGGCGGCCTTGTTGTGTAGATAGCCATTACACTTCTTAGTACTAGGCGGCGATGTCGCGCAAAATGTTGGTTTGTTCGCTTGTAGAGCAGGAAAGCTTCACAGAACTAACTGTATAGTTGGTAAACGATATAATAGGTAGCTACCTAGCTAGCTCGGGGAAGACGGTTTCTGGAATGGCGCGTTTGAGAGAACTAGTAAAATTAAATGAAGAGGATGGGCAATGAGTTGGAAGGACTGATTTGTACACAGTTAATTAGAAGGATACAGCGAAGACGCTTGGCCCCAACAACCATTAAGATAGTGGGAGGAGCCTCTCCAAGTTAATGAAGGTCGTAAGACTCGTACCTCAGATGATTGGTTGCCATAATGTATATTGAGACATTCAATTAGAAACGATGTTACCAAATCAAGATCAATGACAATATCACAATGGAAACATACTGGATTACCAAGAATGATATTATGGCACTTAAACTTAATTTGTTGAAGTCTATTGACCCTCCAGACACACAACGGCAGAATCGTTTGTTCCAGCATATTTTAAGTCAATTTAGGTCATGGCTCCCTGTACCAGTTCCCTCCTCAACATCTACTCAAAGGGTAATATGCACTATGGTAGGTATGCCACCTAGGTCTCTCCTAAAGCCTATACTTCCTTTGGTCGATCAGCCATGATGGCATAAGGACCTGACTGCAAATGGATTGGATGCTTGCATGCAGGGGAGAATAGGGAGACGTGATTCAACTGGATGAATTTTGGGCGAGGGATTGCTTTGTACGCATCACTGATATTTGTGCATTATGCTCCCCATAATACATCACCAAGAAAATTAACAATGTGAAATAATTATTTAACGAGATAATATCAGAAACCAGCAATCCCTTCAACAAGGCTAGCTTTAGGTGTGTGTATTTCGCTCCAAAACCTTAATGCCCACCCAAATCATTTTTCTTGAGTCATGTTAAACTGCACATTTGTATATATATTTTTTATGAATTCTATAATAGCTTGGGAACAGTAAACAAACGTCAGCCCACTCAGAAATATCCCTGAGCTTACACTGCAGTTCCAGATGAAATCATGAAAAAAAATTAAATGTTAACAGAATTAGACAAGGACAGTTCTTTTTTTTCTCATAATTATTTAATCACACATACATTTACATCATGCAGTCAATCCAAAATGGTGATATCATTTACCTTTAAAATTCCCATTCTCCTCAAATCAGAGCGCTGTGATTGTGCCCCAGTCCTCTATAGTTCCATCCCAAAAACCACACTATTCCTTATATACTGCATTACGTTTGACCAGAGCCCTATGAGCTGTTGGTAAAAGTAGTGCAGTACTTAGGGAAAATGTTTCCATTTGGGATACACCCTAGGAATGATCCTGTACCTTTGTCCACTGATAGAGTCCTCATCAGTCAATTTGAACTTGAAGTAACTATTACACAGTAATAAGTGGCTACATATTTCTTTAGAATCAATGCAAAAAAAGTATTTGGTTGGTAAACACCATGGACAAATAGTTGTTCTTTTTCTGTACTTTTTTCCATTTCATATCCATTAAATTTAGAGTGCAGTGGAACCCTGGGCAGGTAAGGATAGAGTACTATGCACTTTAAAGACCATGTTTCAAAAAGAAAGTCTTTATAGACACAATGTCCTGTCATAGATATAGGCTATCTACCTCTCCAAAAGTAGATTATTTTAACAACAGCAAATAGGCTAAGCCAATCATGTAAACAAAGTTACATACATTAAGTTACATTTATCAGACTTTTTAAAATGGTTCACACGTCCCCCAAAAAGTTGCAATGAGTTGGAGTGTTTTATTAACCCAGTATAAGGTTTAAACTTTACACTAATCAAAGGAGTTTCTGGAGAATAATATTTTATTTATTATAAAACCATTTCCAAAACAACAAATGTAAATATCATAAAACACTACCACCGTATTGTGGCTGCACTCAACCTTGGCCTCACCTATATTCTTCATAAAATATTGTAATCACAAGTTGTGAGTGGTTTTGTTTCATGCTGGGCTACAATCACAGCAACCTTTTAGCAAATGGCATAAAAACAAAGGTAGGAGAGACATTTTACTCTCACATAAAGGGGAAATATTACTGAAGAGGATTCAGGAAAATGTAAAAAATAAAATTAAAATAAAAAGCAAGTTTAAAATATATAAGTCATTGGGTCCTGATTACAACTTTGATTAACAATAAACCACTTCCCAAAATGCACAGCTTATGGATGGGCTGCATCTGAAATGGCATGTTATTCACTTAAACGCACTACTTTCGACCAGGGCCTGTTTGGGGCTTGGGTCAAAACTAGCACTGTACTTAACAGGGTGCCATTTCAGAGCCAGACTAATACACCAGCAGACTGAACACAACCAACCCTCTTCCAACACCCCCTGCTCATCTGACTGCTTGATCAGTGGCAAGGGCAGGCCAATCCAAAACTGTCCCCCCAACCTTCTGACCAATACAAATCTGCTTGTCTAGATATGGAACAGTGAGACACTACATCAATCCACAATAAGATTACATGTGTACTTAACCTGGCTCAACCAATGGGGAGTAACTATGTCACTGCTGGCCTTATTTAGAGCTGGAGGGTGATTTGGTAAGTCAGATTTGGGAAGACTCTCAATATAAGACTCTGAGGAAAGTATTCCAACGAAGAGAGGCTCGTCTAGGTAATAGCCGTAATCTAATAGTATAATGTATTGCTTACTCCACTTGACACAACAGGGAGGACACTGGGAGGAGCCATTGACAGGAAGATACTATTAATAGTTATAGTGTAAAAATAAAATGTCAATAGTCACAGGCCAACATCCTTGATTTGTTTAGAGGACAGGTGGGGAGTGACCGAGCTAGAAAAGCTAGGACAGGACCGGCATGTGGGTGCCACCTGTGCTAGCACACCTGCAGTCAACACATGCTCCAATGTGCTCACAGATAAATAACATCCAGGCAGTAAACAGGCCGTGACAAGGTGTTGTCAGTGTCCCAAATGGCGCAATTACCTATGGGCCCTGGTCAAAAGAAGTGCACTATATTGGAGGCAAGGTGTCATTGGGGATGCTGTAAATGACACCCTTTTTCCATCTTTACATGCGTTTCATTTAGTCACCTCACCAGGATGTCGGGGTTCTTTTGTAATTTCATTACAGTAAAAACAATGGCCATCACAGGTTGTCTGTTATGACAAATGTAGACTGTAGCCACAACACTCAGCAGTAGAATCCAGGCATGTCACATTACATGTGTACAACAGGACCTTAGTGCTCAATGCAGCTATCTATTGGAGAAGCTTTCAAAATCTACCAGAGATAGATGTGTGGTACACCCAGTAGAATGATCAGGAAATGTACTGTACAAAAGATGTAAGAACATGTGCGGGATCAAGGACCATCTACTTCTTTTTGATCATCTCTTTAGAAATCCTGGTAACCATACATTCAACTTGGCACATTGCAATCTACTCCTTAAGACATGAATGACAACAAACTGTTCAAACAAAGCTACACACTCAGGTCACATGTCGTTCATCGTGCCAACGCTGCCCTCTGTGGTTGCTGGGGTCATGTGTGGTTTATTTTCTATATTAAATATAATGTGGTTGTTGTTTGTTCCAGAGAAACAAAACTTGAGGGCAGGTGCATCTGTACAGGCCAGGAATATTTATATATTTATATTAAAACGCCTCCCTCTCTCTAATATAAACCCTGCAGGGAGCCAATGGCTGTGATGGAATGACAGGTTGTCATGGTGATAACCATCTGCATCTTCTGTGGTCATGTCTCATCTCGTCTTCAGCTGCTGAGGAGGGACAAAAAAAGGTTTGGGAGGAGATGAAGAGATCGGGAGGGGAGGAAGAGAGGGGAGGAGTGAGAGAGACACACGTCTTGAAAAACATTCTACAGAGAGAACCTAGCATGCTGGATGTGATCACTGGATTTAGAAAACATTAACAGGAGTCGACAGAAAAACAAACCTGACTCAGTCACCAAGGATCACCGTTAGCCAACACAAAAATCCAAGCCATTAAACCAAATCAGCAGTTTTCTTTAAAACACCTTCAATTTCTAATCTGTTAACCCAGGTCTATAAAATAGTACCAGTTAGGGGTGTGCCAATCTAGTCCTAATCATATCAGTAGTCCTATCTGTTACGGATGATGAACTCCCTACGTGTGCATGTCGGAGGAGTTGAGGGGAAGGACAGGGCCTTCAACCCTATGTTGGATGGTATGAAAATAATGTACGTTGCAGGTCACTAATGTGTTATTTATTTATTAACACTATGCATGTGGTAGCTTAAATTACTCGTCTATTTCCACATAATTGTTTACACTGAGTCAGACAAATGACTACATTGTCAGATTTAAGGAATGCTAATAGGCTAGACCTATGCTAAAACCAAAAACAACCACTTCCACGACAACATCGCCACAGCAAAGGATGATATTTTTAGCTTGACGGCCACCTATCAAACAGTTTGGATTTATACAGAATATATTGAGAGAAAGAAGTGGATATAGTTTAGCCCCGAGACATCGGGTGGAAGAAAATGCTGGAAACGTTTGTATGTATGGTATAATGGGATCATATTCGTATTCCTCATATCCGTGACAATACTTGTTTTGTCCGAGTACTCGGCACACCCTTCCAATGGCCCCAATTGTGCTGTGTGTCGGGGCCAGCATCCCTACTTCCTCTGGCTATAACAAAGTGTGTTCCGGTGGCTGAGACCCAGACCACAACACTAGCCTGGGCCACGTGAAATGCTTCAAGTTAAAAACCGGATGTAGCAATCTCAGACTGACCCTTTAAATTCATTCAACATAATTTAGTACTAACTGAACTCATTATTTTCTCCCTAATGTTCTGCCTGTGAAAAGAAAAACACCAATCAGGCCCTCAAACTCAACTCTGCACCTCCAAGCCACATCCATTCTTTTTCTAAATTACAACCCTCTAATCAGGGACTTATTTTCAGACCTGGGACACCAGGCGGGTGCAATTAATGACGAGATAGAACATAAAAGCAGCAGGCTCCGGACCTAGTAGGGTATTTGAATACCCCTGATCTAGATGGTAGTGTGTCACTCACTTCTTGTCTGGCTTCATGCCACCTCCTCCCCCTCTGATGGCTACGGTCTGGCTGTTCTGGTAGAATCCCCCCCCGCTGCGATTCACATTGGGGTGGGTGGGAGACGCCACTGGGGGCTGGCCAGGACGAATGGGTTTGGCTGTGTAGGGGGCAGGACCAAACAGTTTAGGTGTAGTCCATATGGTATTAATGTACTGATTAGTCTGTCTTTGACCTTCAAGGAGGAAGTTTTATGTGCCTTGTAAGAACTGAAATACATTGTGTAGGAATGTGATTTGTAAGCTCAAACCATAACAAAGTATTAATACACTTCATGCCCAAAAGTAGTATATCCATATCAATCAAGAATGCAAAGAGCTGAGAAGGTAGTGTGTGTGTTTCCTCTCCTCACCGATCTGAGCGGAGTGGCCCCTCCTGGCCATGTTCTTGGCCCTAACGGCCTCTTTGATGCGGTCCACCTCCTGCTGGTAGCGTTTGCGGTCTCGTGCCGCGTTCTCTTTGGCCTCCTTCAGGGCCGACTCCAGGGCCTTGACCCGCTCGGCTGTGGCACGCAGGCGCTTCTCCAGTTTAGGAAGCTCACAGCGCAGGTCCGCGTTATCACGCACCAACTGATGAAGAGGGAGGAACAAGAGAGATGAAGAGGGGAGGAAGGTTTGTTAAACTAGCCATCTCCAAATGCACAGGAGTCGGTGTGGTTTCAATGTGTTTTGAGTGTATTTGTTGGGTTCAAAGTTGTTTGAAGTACATACCTGTTTGTGGACCTTGGTAAGCTGTTCCAGGTTGTTCTCCAGGAAGGAGATCTTCTGTTTCTGCGCTGCGCTGCCTCCAGTATCATCAGAGTCCATCTCAGCACTCTTCTTCACTCTTGTAGCCAGATCCTGAACAAAGAGCTTCCTGAGGTTGTGCAACGTCTGTAGCTCCTTGGCCTGTGGTGAGCATGAGAAGAGACAGAGGTTAAAAGAGAATGGAAACACCTCAGTGAAGTGACCCTCATCATCGCAGTTACAATTTAAATCTTTAAGGAATAAAGATTCTACACGTCCGTTAGGGGCAATCAGTTGATACCCAGTGTATCGCCTCTTCAGAGTGTGAATCTACTCACCACGGTCTCCTCCAACCCCTTCAGGTCTTGTCTGGCCTGCTCCCTCCTGTCCTGCATCACCCTGCACCACACAACATCAGACACAGCTTCATCTGCTGTTCACAGCTGACCGGATGCTATAGCTTCTGTAGTGAGGATGCTATGCGTACACCAGGGATCAACAGGACTGTAAACAATCCAAACATGGCCACTGTCTGCCAGCATAACGTACGTGAGCTCGTGAAGCTTGCGGCTCTTCTCCTGGTCGGTGGACTTGAGTTTCTCGTGTTCCACCCTCAGACGCTCCTGTTCCAGCATGATCTTCTGATTCAGACTGGTTCAAACACAGCCACAACAACAACCATGTAGAACATTCCGGCACTGGAGACAGAAAACATTGGAGTCACCACAGTGGATAATGTGTGTGTGATGTCTTACTCCTGCAGTTCAGTGATGAGATGCTCCTTCTTGTCCAGCTCATCTCTCAGGCTGCTGATCTGTTTCTGATGGGCCTCGCGGTGGCCGGCGATCTGCTTCTCCACAGCCTCCTGAGGGACACGTCAATCAGAAGGTCAACATCCAATCACCTGTCAAGGTCTATGTTGACACGCCCACCAGCTCCCAACAATATGCTAGAGCAACAGGGTCAAAAATCTGTTGTTCTGCCCTCGAGCAAGACAGTTCACCCAAACTGCTCCAAGTTTGCCATCAATAACAGCTGATCCCCTGGCTGTGACCCTGTTCTCAGAGGATGCCTTAGGGAGAGTGGGATATGGAAAAAAACACATTCCCAATTCCCATTTGTATAATACTCCTTGTACATGTGTGAAACAGGACAAATACAAGCACCCACACAGTTATTAAGAAGAGAAAAGTATCATCTTAGTTGGCAGTTCTGTAGTAATAACATGGTGACATACCTTAACTTCATTGGCAGATTGGATCTCATTCTCCTTCTCCATTGCAGTGACTTTCTCTGCAAAAAAAAGAATGTGTCCTTTTGTCACCAGGGGGCGCTATCGGCCCATGTGTTAAAGGATTCTGTAAGAAATTGTCATCAGTGCAGATTCTAGCTTTGTGGGAATGTGTGCGTTTCCTGTAGCCTGCATGTGTGTATGTAATACCCTGGGCGCTGATCTTGACCAGTTCCTCATTCAGAGAATCAACGTTCTCCTCCAACTGCCTCTTCTTCTGCTCCACGTTCTGAAGGTACTCCGTCAGGGACTTGATCTTAGCCTCGTGCTACAAGGGGGGAGAGAGTGGAGGACACTTATCATGAAGGTGTTTAATGTGAATTATATATCTACTAACAGGTTAGCGGGGCTCCCTTATATCACTGGTTCTCAAACCTCTCCTGGGGCCCCCGTTCCAGGTGTTAGACGTATCCCAGAACTACCACACCTGAATCAACACCTTAACTAATTATCAAGCCCTTGGCTGCTTGATTCAGATGAGCTAGATCAGGGCTACAACAAAATTGCGAGACAGCTCGGGGTCCCCAGGACAGGTCTGAGAACCACTGCCTTACTGTGTTAATGGGAATACATTTTGAGGCCAAACCTCAGGGGAAGTTGAAACTGGGTATGGTATGGTGGTCAGGGTCAAGGTCCATTTAAATTCAGCCAGGAGAAGAACTTTCTACATTGACCAAATGGAAACCTGAACTGACTTAGAACTATACGTTGGCAAATGATGGGTGTGGTGGAGTGTGGGTCAACAACTATGATGAGAAAAGCAGGCTAATAGCCTTTGACATCCTTTTTATGGTCCATCTAGTATGTCATATGATGATACCTGTTGGATCCTCAGCTGACAGGCGGCCAGCTCCTTGTCGTTCTCGTCCATCTTTTTGTTGCTCTCTGACTGGCAGCTCTCCAGCTGCTTACAGCGTTTCACCATGGTCTTCACCTCAGACTTCATCTTGCTGAGGTACAGACGAGCCACCGTGAACTCCTCATCTATTAGACCACTGCCCTCATGTTGCTGGTGGGACGGGAAGGAGGGAAAGGATTCAGAGTTACTGCTGATGTAAACAAGGAATGGATGTTGTTTGTCAGGTTGAAGACAGACTGACATCAAAGATTATAGCTGTCAATTTGTAATTTCCTTTTACCTTGATGTCGTTGCTGCCCACGGCGATGCCAATCTCAGCCAGGTCTTTGAGTAGAGATGACATCATCTCAGTGACCCTCTTCTTTTGGTGGTTTGTCATCTCCTTCAGCTTCTGGAGCTCAGAGTCGATGGATGTCAAGACACTCTGGAGGAAGAGAAAAACATTTCCTAAAAATTATGAACAAAACAGAGCTATGACTAACTTAACCGTCAAGCAGGTCCAAGAAAGTACCACAATATGACGAGACCACAGACAGCTCACATAGTGCGCAGCAACAGTGAAGGACATTGCCTCACCGTTTTCTGGTTGAGCTCATCGCTGAGGATCTCAAACTCCTTGGTCTTGTCCTCCACCTCCTGACTCTTCTGGTCATAGTTAACAGCCAGCTCCTCCAACGCCTGTAGAACCTCCTTCACCTCATCCTTGGAAGCCTCATTCTCAGCCTGCAGGCGGTTTAACTCTGACTGCAGGTTGTCGTGGTCACGTCGCGATGAGGCCAGCAGCTACACATACAGAATCAACACCATAGGCCTCTAGTTAAAAGTAGTGCACTATACAGGAAATAGAATGCCATTTGGGTTCAGACAACACTCACCTCCTCCTGGTCCAACATCTGCTGCTTGAGCTTTTCAGCCAGCTGGCTTTGCTGGTTGATCTCATCATCCTGGACGGACGGACGGACGGACGGAC
>JACXGI010012892.1:0-21842 GCA_016801175.1 Esox masquinongy | reverse complement strand
CTCTGGACATGCTTTTAGCGGAAAAAGGGTGTGTGTGTGCTATGTTCGGAGATGTGTGCTGTACTTTTATTCCCAACAATACAGCTCCTGACGGGTCTGTTTCTAAGGCATTAGAAGGGTTGAGGACCCTCTCCAAAACCATGCATGAGCATTCCGGGGTGGACAATCCGCTGGAGGAATGGATGACCTCGATGTTTGGAAAATGGAAAGGTTTGATTATGTCTGTTTTGCTATCTCTCGCTACATTTATGGCTATTACTGTCACGTGTGGTTGCTGTTGTATACCCTGCATTAGAGGCTTGGCCATGCGCTTGATATCCACTGCTATTGAGCGGTCAGATGGACAACCCCCACTCCTCTTGATGCCCCTCCTGGCAGAAGGAACGGAGGATGCGGCACCGACCGAGTGGAGCCACTACACCAAGGAGTCATCTCTTAACAGAGATCAAAAGGGGGAATTGTGGGGCAATAGCATTAAGATAACATGCAGAACAGACCGTTTGGTATGTGGTAGTAAATGGGCAGAATGCCAAATAAGGGAAAAGACGCTGGAGCTAGAAGTCGATTGGTTGGAATAACAACAGGGAAACCCGAAGACGGCAGCTGCCATGAGAAGGTGTTAAACAACGTATATCTTACCCATATATGGTATGAACCGCTCCCTGAACCAGAAAAGCAGAAAAAACGGGAAAATCTAGGGTAGGGGGCTCATGCCATAAGAACTGTGTGTGCTGTGATTGTATCAGACTCTGTTGGACTGAATGCCACATTGTCTCCAGATATATCTGTATGAATAAAGATAATTGCCAGCACTGCGATTTTGTCTCCTCTTAATCTCTTCTCATTAACCAACTCAGGGAAGTACTTTAGGTCGGTACTTCAATACAAGCCAACAGAGTAGGACCCATTACTGTATGAGTTACCACATATACACACAAACACACTTATTCCTGGTTTATTACATCTTAGAAACACACACAAACAAATACTACCCGAGTTATGGCACCACACATAATACATCCCATGCTCAACTGTGCTCCATCAACCCAGATTAATGCACATCTGTGGACCGAACAAAAATTGCCTCTACACTAAATGGAAGTGATGATCAGGCAAATACAATCACCTTTAAACATGAAGATATACGCACGATAACTGCCTTGTTAGACACAACATTTCACTGAAGTTGGCTACATTATATAGTAGCAAGCCGAACAGCACCTTATAATTACCTGCTGTACGGACAGCTTCAAACTGCACTAGTAGCCTACTGTATGAATTTACTAGCGACTTAACCTATTTGAGTAACTAGTTACAGTAGCTGTTTAGATTAACTTAAAATTTCCTCCCCTAGCAAGTCTTTCCTGTCACGGCATTAGCGTTAACGCTAACTAGGTTGTGGCACATATTAAGTATTTCCAGCCACAAAACTGACGTTAACGATAGCTAGCTTGTTTCCCTCAAATAAACTAAAATTGAATTGGCCACTTCATACACGGACCCATTTCCATCCATGTGAATTAAACTGCACGAACAATAACCTGTGTGCAATACGCATTTTCCACTGGCTTATTACATTTGAGACATATCACCCTTCCATAATGTGCACAACGCTGCGCTTACAATTTGAATTAATAGGCCTAAAAGTAGGCAATATCAACATTGTAAGCGCATATTCCACTGGCTTATTACATTTCGGACATTTCACGCTTCCATAATGTGCACAACACTGCGTTTACAGTTTTAATTAATAGGCCTAATAGTAGGCAATATCAACATTGTAAGCGAAACACTGTGATATGTCCCATTAGCCTTGTTATGGTGATATGTTTAGGCTACTATAGGTCAATCGGGCAATAACTGTGGACTAAAATGAGACTAAAACACAAGGCCATTTTGTTGACTAAAATGGTTCAATCATTATTCAAATTATATGAATGTGACTAAACCTTAAATATATTTTAGTATAATATCACGTGATTGATAACATCCGAAGCTTCGTACGACCAAATTCTTTGAAACACTTTGAAAACACAAGGCCATTTTGTTGACTAAAATGGTTCAATCATTATTCAAATTATATGAATGTGACTAAACCTTAAATATATTTTAGTATAATATCACGTGATTGATAACATCCGAAGCTTCGTACGACCAAATTCTTTTCAAACCGGAACGCAACACCCCACAGTCCACAAATGACCAAATACCAAGTCACCACACCTAATACTGTGGCGCAACCGTATTATTCCAGACTGCTGTTTATATGGTCGCGGGTTTGATTCTTCCTGTTGCGGGTAATACGATTTCGTTGAATGCAAAATGTCATTCTTTTTCCCCTGCACATATTCCTGTTTTATTGAGATTACTCTTTTCAGTGGTCTTCATATTTCATTCATCCTTGCCATTACTTTGAATACACACTCCGGGCTAAATACAATATATCTAAATCAAACATGTCATATTACATTTTGTCCAGCAAATGTCCCTGCTGTGGACTGTGTTGGAAAGCTTCGAGCAATGAAGGTTTTTTTTAAGTCTCAATGGTTCAGAAAGCCTCGGTTTCCCATCCCTAGAGTGCAGTACTCCTGCAGTAGGCTTCAGCAAATACTTTTAAGTGAATTAAGTATATGATAATACATTTTAACTTAGTTGAAACCCTACCCTACTGGATTTGGTATTGGGGATATCTTATTGAATATGTTCTTATAACATTATGTGTGGGAATGATTCTTTCACGATCTCACGGAGGGACGGAGGCAAGCGCTGAGTTTAAGTAAGGAGATTTTAATACAAACAAAAAGGAAAACAAAACCGAGCGCCATGCGCTACAGAATACAAACATTGACTGGACACAGGTACATGAAACGTGACAATACAACAATGACCGACCAGGACAAGGAGAAACTGCCAGAACTAAATACACAGACTGACAAGGAGAACAGAAACAGGTGGGGACTAAACACAGGTGAAAGGAATAAACTGATCAACTGAAACGAGAACAGGAAAGACCAAACAAGGACACACAGAAAACACGAAGCGGAGCGGTCCCTTCCGGCCGGGACCGTTACAGATTATTTTTAGAATTTGCTTATTAGATTTTTATACTCACCAACGTTTTAACATTTCCTCTATGCTTTAAGTATTTTCATATAAATCATAAGGATAGCTTTAAATTACGGTACAAAATATGAAAGGATTTTCTGACTAGGGACTACCTTTTTAAACTGGATTTTTTTAAAGGAATTGTCTAAGCCTCATTGTGAAATTACCTTCCATTTTAAACATACAAGCCATATTTAAAATATTTTTTTGCAAAAAAATGTATCTTAGTTGTCTGCTGTAGAGAGTATTAGTATATTGTTTATCGCACGTTTGTGTAAACATTGTCTGATTAATGGCTTTAGGGCTTGACCTTTGAGTGGTGTGACCTGGGGTCAAAGGGATTATAGGGAGTAATATTTTAACGACCATATCAAAGGTTAAAATGGTTAATTTCCAGACTTCACAGGTGTTTTTTAGGGTGGGGTGGTTTTTATGAGGTTGACCCCAGGATGTTTGAGTAATAAAAGTATTTGATGTATAAGTTTTAATAGGTGTTTTTTTTAAATGTTTTTCTCACGGGAGGGAGAGGGGTCTGGATTTCTTAGTGTAAGGTAGGGGCTGTTCAAGCTGGGCTTCTCATGGGTAGGGAGGGGTGATAGGCACTCAGGGGAAGGGGTCTGGTTTTGGGGTTCTCAGGGTAGGGAGGGGGGCTGGTCAAGGGGGTCTGGATGAAGGGCACTCAGGGGAAGGGGTCTGGTTTTGGGGCTCTCAGGGTAAGGAGGGGGGCTGGTCAAGGGAAGGGAGGGGCTGGTCAAGGGGTCTGGTTTGTGGGACTCTCAGGGTAGGGACAGGCTGGTCAAAGGGCTCTCGGGGAAGTGTGTGTCAGTAGTTAATATAGGACATATTCTGTCACTTTGGATGATTGATTGACAGGTAAGCGGGACTTCCGGTTTGATAGGTGGGACTTCCTGTGTGACGTTTGCAGGGGTGGGACTTCCGTTGTGACGTATGTTCCAGGGTGGTGCTTCCTGTGTGACGTATGTTCCCGGGGTGGTACTTCCGGTGTGACATATGTTCCGGGTGGTACTTCTTGTGTGACGTATGTTAGGGGCTGTAACTTCCTGTATGACGTATGCATGCCCGGGAGATGAAATATGGTATGGGGGTGTGTGGTATGTAATTTATGGTGGCTTTGATGTTTAACAATAGGGCGCCAGGGTTCGGGAATGTTAAATTCCCAAGGCATAAGATGTTACGGTAAGTATTTTTCTGTTCAACAAAAGGGCGCCAGTTCTGGAATGTTTAATCCCACAGGCAATCGATGTTAACATAAGTGGGTATGTAATAGATGGTTTATAACCATCCGGTGTTGATCTTTAATGTTTTAAAATGCGTGTGTAACATGGATTTGTGTCATTTGAACAAGTATAGAATTTCTTGTGTAAGATATAAAGAGGGGGTCGGGACTTACGATTTTGGAGAATTTCTGCCCATTTATTATTTTAACATGAAATGGGTCTTAATATCATATCTGCCCATTGTAATGGTCCACAAAAATAGGAAACAATCCTTAGCACATACTGTAATACATTCAGGTTGATAAACATACTGCGTTTTACGCAAGGTTAGTTTCCACCATACATACATCGTGCGGGCGATGTTGGTATTCTAAAGGAAAAATTAAACCTGGGTCAGGCAACCCATGGTTGGGTTAAAAATAGTGCTAAAAATAATACTGAAGACTTTGGTACATGTGGATGTATGATCAATGATGAGTCGTGGAATCAAAATGGGTTTTTTAAGTCAGCATTAACCTCTGAGTTACATTATATGGCAAAAAGTTACAAACGTACCCAGAAGGTTGAGTTTAAATTTGGCTGAGCAACGCTGATTCATTGACTGCATATGTTATTTCAGGTAAACTAAACGTTTGTAAATGCGCCATATCAAATTGTACAACGAGCATTAACGCAAGAATGTTGTTTACAAATTGGTAGAATTGTTTAACAGGCAACGATGCATATGAACTGTAGTGTTTGTGAGTTACTAAATACCTGTCTGTGTGTGTTTGTGTGTGCATGTGCATGTGTATGTGTGTGTGCAGGGATGCGAGACTTCCAGGTATTGCAGCATGAAATGAATTCCAATTTTTGTATGCTGTATTATAGACTTATGTCATTTTAAAAAGATAAAAAAGTGGATGAGTTTGTCATTAATAAATAAAATGAAATTACGTGATATCGCGGGAAAGACGTGATAACTAACGAGAACGGGGTTTGTACCGGACCAGAAGGATCAAACGTCAACAAATACCTGAACTAGTTTAGCTTTATCCGCATCATAATTTTAATTATTGTTACCGGTGTAGTTCTAACGTGATGAACATATAAAATGTATAGAACAATTTCATAATTAAAATGATGGAGCAATCCAAACGTTAAGATTTTATCGGTCTTTCATAGTCTGTTTTATATCTGTGGTTTAGGGTGAGTGGAATTAAACACACCCTTGTTTGGAAAATGCCTTTTTGGACCAACATAGTTTGGTAAGTAGTCTTTTAACATTAGTAATCATCAGCTTTAAATACCTGTGTACACTAGGTCTTCTGTTACCCCACTTTTGTTTTTATTTCAGACCAAATAACCAGCATCAGTGTCAGTTGGACTGCACGGATGTGATTTTACACAACATCCTGAACAGATAATTTTTTGTGTAAGTGTAAACATTTACAGCCATTTTCAGCGTTGTAGTAAAATGTTACTAACATTACGACAATCCGCATACAGCTGAATCTTTGTACTCTATATATCAACCAACAGAGTGTGGAACGGGTGATGTTGGAGTCTACTACAACACCATAATGTCTTCAGTCAGGGAAACCCCCCACCTTGTGGCTGTACAGCATCAGAGTTTTTTATTTCATTGTTGCCCCATTTCACAATGCTTGAAAACTGAAGGTAATACATATTTACAGTCAACTCATCAAAACTGTGGCATATGTAAATGTATGTTTGAGTTAGAATATTATTTTAACTTGTAAGTGGATTGTTATTTACACGTAAAGCTAGAGAAATGGCGAGAGAGAGTGGTAACAAAAGACCAGACACTGAAAAACCAACAAACTCTACACATTCAACAGACTGAACCTAACACAAGTGCACACAGTGATAACCCCATAGACAATACTCACAATACAGCGAAAAGTCCCCGCATGTCAACACCAGGGTCACCCCATCAAGAGGTACAAAACTGTGAACAAGTTAATACATTGCTGCACAGCGATACAGACATTAATCCACAGATGCAAGGTTTGTTAACTGAGATTAGTAGGCCACATTTTTTGGACGATCTAGTTGATACCCCTACAAGCTCTCTGACACATACTCATTACAGCAATCCGGCTAATTTTAAAAGGTTCAGATCTTTAACACAGACCGGTGATGGTGATGTTAGAGTGATACAACGGAATCAATTTGACAATGTGGAATTACGACAGTCTGTAAATTTCCAAAATATTGGTGAAGTTGATAATTTTGGCGCATTCTATTCTCACATTATGGAAGGCTTGGATACTTTGATTGTTAGAGCTTCAGACTTTGTACAAGGACCCGCTGATCGTCTGCAGATAGAACTGTTTGGTGAATCTCTGATCTCCTCGGTACATGCGATCATGAGAGCTGATGAACATAACGAACACACTTTTGGCGGGTTACTCGAAAGTGTTATGCAGAGTAATGCAGAGCTTTTGGTTGATGAATCACTAGAGCTAGTGATGCAAATTGTCAACAACTGTGAGGGTGGGGGGACGCGATGTAAGGATCAAACGCTATTGCTAGATCAGATTATCGCAAAAAAAGAAGGCAGTTATATGTGGTGTTGAATAACGATTCTACATGCTTTTCATTTTGTTTGATGGGTATGTTAAACCCACAGTACACGTATGATGAGGCTGTGGCTAGTGGTCATGAGTTACATACAAATGCAGGTTTAGAGTTCGATGATTGTGTGACATTCACGGATATCATCCGGTTTGAACAAATAACAGGGTGTAAAATTGTCTTTCACCAAGCCCGCGATGGGGGTTTTACTAAGTTTCAAAACAGCAAGGACCAACATCCTAGAACTGTCTTTATGTACTTACACAACAACCATTTCTATGGCATTACATGCCTGAAAGGTTTTCTAGGGGTGCCATATGTCTGTGAGTGGTGTTATACAGGTTTTAACACTAGAACCGCCAAATGCCTGCGCCAGTTGGCATTTGAGTTTGTAATTAAAATAAAACTGCCATTTTGAAAGCGACACCCTCCTCCTTCCATGACTTTTCCTAAATAGGAGTATATTACATTGTTCCATTGTCGGAATTCTAAACTGATGAACAGAAAACTATTTAGAGACTATTTACCTGTTTTTTAACCTGTTTTCCGACTTAATCCGCCAACAGCCCACGCCACTTAGCGTTGGTACCCAAATGGTACCCAGGCGCTAATCACCCCCAGTTTTGCCAACTTCTCAGTAAGGAAAGTAGCTATTGGCTGTCCTAAAAGTCGCTAGAAGTCACTAAATGACATCATCACCTAATTTGCATAATTGGCCATGTGCATGTAATTGTGATGGACACTGTAGGAGAGGAATAACGTCGTGGGAGAGACAAAAAGTGAGTAAAAAACACCCTTAATATGTTTAGAGCTACAAATGAACTTTCTTCTGCCGATTCTTGTCTTTTTTTATGTCACAATTCCAACCCTCCTCCTTTATCCAGGCTTGGGGCCGGCAAAAGTGACCGAAAAGAGACACTCTGGTGCAGGTACTTAGTTATTTTTTTTAGTTTTCTTAAGTTTGGTTTGGTTTTTAACCTTATGGTCCACTTAGGAGCCTACAAGTCACAGTAAAACATGAACATTTTTAACCATAACATTTTTAACATTTTTTTTGTATACAATCTACATTAACAATCTAAATGGACCAATAAGAGACAAAAGAAAAAAATGTCATTGGCAATCTGAGAAAATGATGGTAACTAGTCTGGCCCTAATTCATTTTCATAGTTTATTTTTTCCAGACTTTCCTCCACATACACACAAGCTGTACTGGCTCACAGAAAGGGTGGGTCATCGTCATTTTGGTCAAGGCTTTCTATGGCAGATTCAGCAACTGAGGGAGCTGACTTAAATGAGCAAGCAGCTGATGTGCCAAAAAGCTGCAAAACATTATCAGGCAGCTGGTGCTCATAGCAAGCCTCACCAGACAGCTTCAGTCCATATCGGATGTACAAGATGGAGTTAAGCGTCTACAATGACATCTGATTTCTAAGTTTGCTTTTTACCACACTCATCTGGCTGAATATTCTCTCAACTTCAGCATTTGAGTGTGGCAAGGACAACACAGACATAGCAGCCATGGCAAGTTCTTGAAACAGGTTGATATCAGCTGCATCCCTGAACTTCCAAATCTCACTCCAGAAGCCCAGTGTGTTTTTTGTCTCATTCCATTTACTAAGATGGATGACACGGCATTGCTGGACAATCTCTGCAGGGGAGTAGCCAAGGAGCTTGGCTATTTTTTCTATTTCTCCAGGGCTCTTATTGTGCTTTAGAGTTTCCTCAATATTGAAAACTGACATGTACTGCAATGCTTCGATGTTGTCCGGCAGTCTCACCCTCAACTCATTAGTGTGGGAGATGGTGAAGGCTACACACCGCTTTCAGACATTATTTTCATCCTCAGGTGCAAGATGGAGCTCAGCTGCCTTTGACTCAAAAAGGTAACCAAGGTACGGTTTGGGACTGATGCATCCATCTATTGGCCCTTTGAGTACATCAACATATGCCAGTGGATTCAGCACCCTGCTGCTCACAGACTTGATCAGGCTAACCAAGCTGTCAAGTAGCTTAAGAGGATCTACCTGCTCTCCCTCAAAAGCCTTGATGGCCAACTGTACCTCACCCAGCACTGACTTCAAAATTGTCAGATACAATATGTTTTGAGGATCACTACATGGAGTATAAAACCTCAGCCATGTAGCAGTGTTCACTGGACTTGGTGACTGCAAAATGCAGCCTAAGTTCCTCCCACTGGTCCAAAATGTGTAAAACCGCGGGTTCAATGGAGAGCCAACGTGTGGCACACACCTTGGTTATCTGTAATGGTTCCCGTACCAAGTACTCCACGCTATGGGGATGTTGGAAGCATGACTTACAGCAAGTTACAGAGAGTGGCACACAGCGAATAAGAACCAGATCTTTGAGGCCATACTCCTCCATCAGCACTTTATGGACCCCACTGTCAATCTCCGTCATAACAGAGGCATTGTCAGTCCCTCTCCCCAGGAGTTTCTCCTTTTTAAGACAACACTTCTCGAGCAAAGCCACAACAGCATGGGCTATAGATTTGGCATCTTCTCCCTCCAACTCAACAAGCCCCAGAAATGTTGATACAATTGTCTGCTTGGTGTCACTAAAGTACCTTATCACAACCCCCAAGTACTTAGAAACACTTACATTCGTGGACTCATTGAGGAGGAGGCTGAAACGCTGGTCACCCACATCTGCAACCAACCTTTTCAGAAAGTATGGTGCTAGAACACCATTAATCATTTCTGTGCATTTTGTCCTGTGCATTTTGAAGTGGGTAGCAGCAGTGGAGTCTGAGAAAGTTGCTCTACATGCTTCTCCAATGTGAACACATGCCAGCATGGACAGTGTTCAGCGATAGCTAATGCCATGGTGGCCTCAGCCTTTTGTGCAGAGTAAATTTTTGCAGGACCGCGTAAGCGGAGCTGGCCAAGAAGAGCGAATGTCTCTAACTGAGTGAGTGAGTGACTGACTGAGTACCCCTTGTTAGATAACGTAGTGGTTAGAGAAGCGGACCTGCAAACTAGGTCCCGCATTCGATTCTCCTCACAGTCAAAGTGACGTATACATAATGAATTATTCCCTATAGACGAAAACATCGCTGGCTATAACCTTCAGTATCTACATTATAGTAAGCCTGAAATAAAACAGTTTACGGTTATATTGCAACTGTTTCTGGTGGATTTTCGAAGTACTCATCCATGCATGCGTTTTGGGTCAGGATAGACAAACACTTTCGCAATAACAGTCTCGCTAGCAACTGCTCAATTCTTATGACTATTCCTAGGAAGTTAATAGATACTAGTAAGCCTATTACTGGCTAATAAGCTGTTAAAACGGCCAGTGGCAAAAGCCATACAGTTCATAGATGCTATTTGTGGTGGAGGTAAAGTTAATACGAAACATTAGTCAGTTTAACACAATGCTCAATGGTGTCTAGCAACTGATGAAATGAGTAGTGCCATGGCGTAGTGGTGAAAGACAGTGCCTCTCACATTGAAGTCCGTAGTTCAAATCTTGTGAGAACAACAACATTTATTAATTTCATTTGCTGGCCGCAATAAAACTGTTTACAGTTATATTGTGACTATTTCTTGTGGATTTTCGAAGTACGCACCCGGGCATGCTTTTTGGGTCAGGATAGACAAAAACCTAGCTGGCTACAACATTCAGTAGCTACATTGTGGTAAGCCTAAACTAAAACTGTTTACGGTTATACAGTATTGCCGCTATTTCTGGTAGATTCCACAATTCTCTCATCTTTTCACTTCATAAAAAAGTGAGTTATTGTCAACTTAATTGATAGTTATTGTTTCAATGTCATTCACGAATGAAAGAAAAAAGTACGTTGTTATACCTTGAAATGAAATAGTTTTGGCAGTGTAAAGTTCAGACTCGCTAGCAATTGTTCAATTCTAATGACTATTCCAGTAAGTTAGTAGATATTGGTAAAGCCTATTACTGGCGAATATGCTGTTAAAATGGCCAGTGGCAAATGCCATACAGTTCATAGACGCTATTTCTGGTGGAGGTAAACTTAGTAAGAAACATTAGTCAGTTTAACTGTATCAATGTCATTCACAAAGGCCAATTAGCTGTTAAAACGGCCAGTGGCTAAAGAGGATTTGTTCAGGATAGACACAAACTTCGCTGGCTACAGTCTTCCGTAGCTACGTTATGGGAAGCCTAAAATGAAACTGTTTACTGTTGTATTGCGACTATTTCTGGTGGATTTTCGATTTATGTCTTAGGATTTCTTCAGAATAGACAAACACTTTGCTGGCTACACGAGTCTCTTGTCTTTTCACTTGACAAAAAAGTCTGTTATCGTCACCTACTGTATATTGATACCGTAGTTATTGTATCAATGTCATTCATGAATGGCTTTAAAACGGCCAGTGGCAAAAGCCATACAATTCATAGATGCTATTTGTGGTGGAGGAAAACTTAATAAGAAACGTTACTCAGTTTAACACAATGCTTAATGGCAACTGGCAACAAATTACTGGCTAATAAGCTTTTAAAACGGCCAGTGGCAAAAGTCATACAGTTGATAGATACTATTTGTGGTGGAGGTAAACTTAATAAGAAACGTTACTCAGGTTAACACAATGGTTAATGGTGTCTTACGAAATATTCAGACTAGGCGTGACAAAATTAAATAATGTCAAGAGGCTATACTGACACCCAGCAAATGTATAGCTTTGTGGTATAGTGGTTAATGACACAGCCTTTCAGGTGCCCAAACTGGTTTCGAATCTCGAAAGGGCAGCACCTTCTATTGCAGGCCAACTGAACTAGGCTTGCCTGGTTTCTTGTTTTAACCATAAATGGCAGCTTGTTTTGGGTGGAACTGTTATAAGGCTTTGCCTTTTGAGTATGTTTTTGAGTTGTCATGTGTTTTTTTACATCACTAAGTTTGGCGTAGAAATCAGCCTTACAATACAGGCAGTATGCCTGTGTATCATCTCCAATAAACGGCTTCAACCAGCCTTTGAATTCAGGGTTTGATTCCCACTCCTTTCTGTATTTTTGAGTGTACAGTTTAGACTAAGACATGATGAGCTAGCCAGCTAGATGTTGCTAGGTGCTTATGTCACAGAGGCACACACATAGTGGACGAGGTGAGTAAGTGACTGAGGCTGTGTGAGTCAAATGCAGTGATTTATTTTAGACAAAGAACATTTTACATTTACATCCCGCTTTGAATGTAAGCCAGGGCAGGATCAGCCAGCGGCGGCTTCCCGCATGCGCGATTCATTTCCAGTCTCTGGATGCGGAGGGGTGAACATCTCCTGCTCTGACTGCAGCTGGGAGGGACTGTGGCGCGAGGACTGGTCCGCCTGTGAGTGCTTTGGGACAGGGGAGGGGCAAATGGCAGCACCCGCTGCTCGTTGAGAAGAGTAAGAACGATACGTGTTTTCACGTCAGAGTCTCCAAAAGTCTCCAATAACACCAGAAAAAGTCACTAGATAAGTCGCTAGTCAATTCTTTGAAAAAGAGTTGCTAGAGGGGTCTGAATACTCGCTAAATATAGCGACAAACTCGCTAAGTTGGCAACACTGAATTCACCCCTCACTGAATGCATGATGTCAATGGATGAATGCGCGATACTCCCAGATGAATGAAAACTTAATTAGGCTATTATTAAACAAAATAAAAAAACAATATAAACTACTTATCACAAGGGTTGCAGTTTTTCAATAGGATATTCAGCTTATTGTGTAGGCTTCATCAAATGTAAATCGAAAATGTAAATCTACATAATTTTAGGAGGGAAAGAGAAACTAACACACATCCTACGCTCCGTTCACAGCCTATTCATTTCGGACCTTGTCTTTCTCTAATAACTCCTCTTGGTTTTTCGATTACTTATTCATGTCACCTATAGAACAATCTTATATGCCAGTAATCGAGGAGACTACAGCTCTCCGGGAGAGACGTGCAAAGATGCGCTGTTCATAGCCTATTTATTTCAGACCTCGTCTTTTTCTATGTATTCTGTTTATGTCGTTTTTTTTCATATGATGAGACCTTCAATACAAACACATTCTTGTATTTTTCAAATTCATTAACCATTTAAAACAAACAAATTCTGTAATTAATAATTTTTTAGTCTTAAATATAGTTTGATGGCGACCTAATAAATGAACTGATGCTCTGGCTGGATGGTGATGTTGCGGAGGAGAATGCTAATAGGGACGATTTGTATGCTAATGACGCCAAACAGCATTTGGCTCTGTCAGTTACTGGGGGGTAGTATATCCAGGACGGCTTCTGTCACTTTTGGATGATTGATTGAAAGTAGGCGGGACTTCCGGTTTGGTAGGTGGGACTTTCTGTGTGACATATGCAGGGGTGGGACTTCCAGTGTGATGTATGTTCCGGGGTGGGACTTCCAGTGTGACGTATGTTCCGGGGTGGGACTTCCAGTGTGACGTATGTTCCGGGTTGGAACATATGTCACTTTAACAAGTACAGAATTTCTTGTGTAAGATATAAAAAGGCGTTCGGGACTCACAACTTTGGAGAGTTTCTGCACATTTTTTATTTTAACATGAAATGGATTTTAAGACCAGATCCACCCATTGTAATGGTCCACAAAAATTGAAAATAATCCTTACCACAAAATGCAATACATTGAGGTTGATGAACATCCTTTGTTTTACACAAGGTTTGTAAACCACCGTAGCACTACTTAATACATACATCATGTGGGCAACATCAGTATTCTAAAGGAACATCAAACCTGGGTCGAGCAGACATTATGGCTTGGCTGATTGTGCTATGGTCGGGTTAAACATAGTATTAAAAATAAAACTTACGACTTTGGTACATGTGTATGTATGATCAATGATTATTCGTGAAATCAGAAAGGGTGTTTTAGGTCAGCATTAACCTCTGAGTTGCATTATATGGCAAAAAGTTACAAATGTACCAAGAAGGTGGAGTTTAAATTTCCATGAACAACGCTGATTTTTTGACAGCTTAAGATCTGGTAAACAAAACGTTTGTAAATGCGTCTTATCAAATTGTACAACGGGGTTAACACGAGAATGTTGTCTACAAATTGTTAGAATTGTTTAACAGGCAACGATGCTTACGAACTGCGGTGTTTGTGAGTTAGTAAATACCTGTCTGTGTGTGCGTGTGCGTGTGTGTGGGGACGCGTGACTTCCGGGTTTTGAAGCATGAAATGAATTTTGATTTTTGTATGCTGTATTTTGGACCTATATTATGTGTGTTAAATGTTTTTTTGAATAATAAGATAAACACTGGCTGGTGTATGTAAGCAGATGAGTTTGTCCTTAATAGATAAAATAAAATGACGCGATGTTGTGATAACTAACAAGAACGGCATTTCTATCTGACCTGAAGTGTCAAATGTCAACAAATACCTGAACTAGTTTAGCCTCATCTGACCATATCACAATTTTAATTATTGTTGCCGATGTAGTTCTAACGTGATGAACGGTGACGTGTATCCAATGACAAAGTTAAGAGGCGTAACCTTTTGGAGGCGTAGCAGTTGTGTAGTCATTATTAAATCCGCAGCTGACACAGAAGACATCTACCGTTTCGAGCGCTGTGTAGGCCGTTTACATAATAAGTACAAGTTCTTTTATTTGAAATAATTGTTTTGAATTGTGTTGCAATTATAAAAGCTAACAAACGACACATTTGAACTTTTTAAGAATGTGTAAAAGAAATTCATAATGAAAATTATGGAGCAATTCAAATGTTAAGCTTTTATCTGTCTTTCATATTGTTTGTTTTATATCTGTGGTTTAGGGATGAGTGGAATCCAACACAGCCTTGTTTGGAAAACACTTTTTGGACCTTCAGACCTTGGTAAGTAGTCTTTTAACATTTAGTAATCCTCAGCTTTAAATACCTGTATACACTTGGTCTTCTGTTAACCCACATTGTTTTTATTTCAGACCAAGTAACCAACATTGGGGGCAGATGGACTGCGCGGTTGTGATTTTACGCAACGTCGTGAACCGATGATTCTTGTGTAAGTGTAAACATTCACTGACATTTTCATTGGTGTTCTTGTAGGGAGAGAGTAAAATGGGAGAGTGGTTGTAAGGGTTACCACTAGAAGGTTACCGGGGGACGGCTAGGGAAATGAGTGCAAGGGAACGTAACCTCAGTGGTAAATAAAATATAAATATTTAAATAATCTGACTCCATATTGTTTGTAAACATACGCAAACCTCAATGACCATGATATCCTGGAAGTTCTTAGTAATGGTAGCTAATCTTTCGTCACAAACCAAACATTTAAAAGATTGTGTGTTTCATGGCCTACGTTGTCCTCAATGCTCCTCATCAGTCAAGTCCAGAAGACAAAGGACGGTGTAGCAACCCGGAACTCAGTGACAATCAGTCTGGTCACTTCGATTTACGTATGTGAATGTGCCTATATCAGTTGTCATAAGCGCCCATAAGGTGTAGGTCGTTTAACATGAACTATACAGTAAAATGGTGTGTGTTCCCGGGTCTAAAAGAAAGTCAATTATGCCCAACGACTCAGTGATCACTCGAAGGTCATATGTTCCTGGGCCTAAACCAAACTGCTTCGAGAATTCCAGGACTCAGGGATTCCAAGTCTGGTTGCTTAGACTTACTTATGTGTGTGTAATTACCAGTAGCCCTACGAGCTTGAGTATGGAGATGAACGACGAATGCCGTAGTAATCTATTTTCCAAAGTAACACAATTTATTCCAATCAAGTAATAAAGTTACAATACAAAACATAGTTACATACCAACATGGTTCAACGTCCTTCCAACTAGCCTAACGGTCTACTAATTATACCACGAGTATTTAAGACACTATAGCACGAAGGTGTGCTAGGAGCTCCTGTTAAAGATAGACTCCTGAATATGACTAGAACAGAACATGTCGGGAGGTCTCCTTAAGGATGACAAACTCCTAAATATGACTATAACACGACGTGTTGGGAGGTTTCTTTAACGAGGACAAACTCAAATAACTTTTTGGAGACATGACTATTTATGCTAAAATCAGACATATCTAAAACACTCCCCCGAATAGTCATTAGCATTACTTTACCTTGGCAAACACAATGAACACAAAGTACAGGAACTGTCCCACTTAATCAATGCAAAATTATCGAATGGACAGGGCGTTGCAGCCAGTTGTTGTCTGACATGCAACAAGGACAATCATTTCTACAATGTTCTTGTGAAATTTGACCCATATCCTGTACAGTACAATAAAGCATGTCAGCCTATTCCGCCCTTTATGGGGATCAGGGAGAATCCAAACACCACAGATAAATGTCCACAATATCATGCATTTAGTTACACTCCAGTTTGCTCAGAGTTTCACACCTCTCCAGATGAGCTCAGGAAGGTGGGGCTGATGGCCCACACCTGGTGTTCCAGATATTTGGAGAAGCAAATGTTACCCAGGACACTGATTAACATCACCAAGGGTATGTTGGAGACTTGGTGGGGCCAGATATTTACAGAAGCAAATGTTATGCAGGACCCCTGATTAACATCACCAAGGGTGTGTTGGAGACTTGGTGGGGCCAGACGCACCTCTTCGTCGAATACCCTTCTACTCTTCCTCAACAGACATTTCTCATTACACTACATTCTAAAATGTTATTAACATTTTGACAATCTGTATATAGCTGAATCTTTGTTTTCTATATATCAACCAACAGTGTGGAGCGGGGTAATGTTTGAGACTACTACAACACCATAATGGCTTCAGTTACGGAACCCCCCACCTTATGGCTGTACAGCATCAGAGTTTTTTGTTCCATAGTTACCCCCATTTCACAATGCTTGAAAGCTGAAGGTAATACATCTTTTCAGTCAACTCATCAAAACTGTGATGTATGTAAATGTATTTTTGTGTTAGAATAATATTTTAACCTGTAAGTGGATCATTATTTACACGTTAAGCTAGAGAAATGGCGAAAGATAGTGCTAACAACAGACCAGACACTGAATAACCATCAACCTCAACACATACCCAACAGACCATACCTAACACAAGAGCACACAGCAATACCGCCATAGATAATACTCACAATGCAGCGAAAAAACCCTGCATGTCAGCACCAGGGTCACCCCATCAAGAGGTACAAAACTGTGAATCTGATAATCTACAGATTACACATGAGCAAGTTAATATATTGTTGCACAGCGATACAGACATTAATACACAGATGCAAGGTTTGTTAACCGAGATTAGTAGCCCACATTTTTTGGATGATCTAGTTGACTCTCCTCCGAGCTCTCTGACGCATACTCATCCCTATTCTCACTCAGTCTCTGTGTGATGTACGGCTCCAACTTGAGTTTGTGCAGAAAGTTCTTAGCTGCCACATGAATTTCAGTCAGCCATGCTTGAAAACAACATGCATTCAAAGCCTTGACCAGCACGTTTCAGTCATGATGCTAAAACTGTCTCCAAAACGTCATCATAATGGGTCTCAAAAAACTACAGATGTCTTCTCTGGCTCGGGTGGTCCACTTCACATCCGATGCATACTTTGTGGAGAATAGCCGCAACAACGTTTTCCAGGATCATACCCAATGTTGCTTTGATGATCTTTAAAACCTGTGGTGCAAGGCATTTTGTGATAACTCTTTTTAAGAGGTCCTAGCTGAGCGCCAAGCCGGTCAAGCCAATGGTAGTTTCTTAGTGTGTAAGACGGTTGAATTGAGGGGTCAGGGTCCGGGACAGCATAGCCGGATTCAGCGTTGTCATCCAAGGCGTCACCCAGCCAGTCCTTAGCCTTGGGTTCTTCAAACTCCGGATGGTTGTAATCTTGAGACATGTTTCGTAAAGTCTGCCGGCTGCTTGATAATCAAAGGGGGACTGTCTGTTTTTATGCTGTGTTGAGGATTGTGTTAGCTTAAGGCAGGGCTTCAGGGTTGTACATCAGTCAAACAGTGCGCAGTCGCAGTCACACTAACTTGCCAAAATTTTCCGGAAATAGCTCCAATCTAACAGTCATACTGCTTCAGTCCTCTGATGACTTTAAACAACACACCTATCGTATTATGTGTGCCCTGTTTTGGCCCCAAATAAAACACCTTTCGAAAAGTGCTCCATAAACTAACACTAAAAATAATTTGATCAGTCAAACACTGTTTAAACACCTCGCCTTCAGACAATTCATAAAATACGACTTTTGGTATCTCGGGGTTGAAAATGCATCCACCAGTTCGCCCGTCTTCCAACTTCCACTCCTGTGCCAACATATCCTGGTGTAGTTGATGAATCCAAGCTAAACGCTGCATCGGTTTCTTCGGGGGTGGCATCTTCATCATGTCATCGCCACCCAAATCTATTCCTCTTGCCAACTTGCTGTGCAGCTGTTAACCTTCACTGGTGTTTCGAATCCAATGTTGATCGCTGTAGAATCCGCCATGTTTTGTAATGTACACGTAGGTTTACTCAGGCTAGTCTGAATGACCAACACCTGGGGGGTCTGTGTGGTTTAAATACACCGACCACACCAGCCAACTATGGTGTCGTAAAAACATGAAAGGTACCACCCACTGGTTATAGATCTGTTGTACACACTTAGAACTTGTCGTAACATTGATTGCCTGTGGGATTAAACATTCCAGAACCCTGGCGCCCTTTTGTTGAACAGCAAAATACTTATCGTTACACTGAATGTCTGGTGAATATATCATTCCCAGAACCCTGGAGCCCTACTGTTAAACATCAAAGCCACCATAAGTGACATACCACACACCCCCATACCATATTTCATCTCCCAGGCATGCATATGTCATACAGGAAGTTACAGCCCCTAACATACGTCACACAGGATGTACCACCCTGGAACATACGTCACACAGGAAGTACCACCACCCTGGAACATACGTCACACCGGAAGTCCCACTCCAGAACATACGTCACACCGGAAGTACCACCCCTGCATACGTCACACAGAAAGTCCCACTTACCAAACCAGAATTCCCACCCCCAAACTGGAAGTCCCGCTTACCTGTCAATGAATCATCCAAAGTGACAGAATATGTCCTATATACTTGCGTCATAAATAAAATGTAGGTTTCCCTCTTGTCCAAAGGTGATCAGAACTTCAGCTTTTTAATTCCTAGTAGGTTTTAAAGATGTTTGTTTCAAGTCAGTGCCTAAGAATAATAATAAGAGCTCTGGTTTTTGGGGCTCTCAGGGTAGGGAGGGTAGGTTTGGGTGTAAGATCTGTGACTTGTTTAAAGATTTGTATAACGGGTTTTTAAAGTGAGTGAATAGTGAACGCATAAGGAAATAAACAATAATGGCTTTGATACTGAGCAATACACCAGTGGTAGCCCTGACTTATGTAATAGGCCATAGAATGGAAGATAAAAAAGTGGAAGTCTATGTTCCAGAAATATTTAATGCACCAAAGAAGCATTTCCTCAGTTTGTATAGAACTCACGTGTCATCATTTAGGCTACTAACCAAGGGTGCTGTGTTTCTCAGGGAAGGGAGGGGTTTGGTCAAGGATGGGTCTAGACCTCTGGCCTGTTAATTAATTAACACAGACAAAGCAAGATCCCTTTTCACAGACTGTGAGCCATCAGGTGATTTACTGCTTCAACAGGAGGCAGGACTTCCACATATAGATCCAGAATGCAATAAATATTCAAAAAAGCCCATCCCCCACTGCAAAGACTAGGGATGCCGTTTTGCGTCATTGTTGTGAGAACGAGTAGCACTTTTCAGAATGCAAAGTGTTAGTAATTCAAAAAGCCCATCCCCCACTGAAATAACTAGGGATGTCGCTTTGTTTCATGGTTCCGAGTATGAGTAACACATTCCAGAATGCAAGACGTTAACTATTCAAAAGGAAAATCATCAGGGGTTGTCTATTACTAAGCATGTATGGCACAACTTTACTGGGTGTGAAAGCATACATTTTTCATTTAACAGATATAATTATAATTCTTGGAAATATATGCTGCAGACAACAGGTTTCCAAGCATTTATAACCATTTGTCCAGGTGCATTGACAACTTAAAACGTTAGGCAAAACTGACAGTGATCACATTCAAGGAGGCAGCCAAGACCAGAGTTATGTGTTAACTCCCACTACCTACCAGTAGTGATGGGACGCATGAAGCCGAGGCTCCGAGGCTTGCTTTGAAATTTCAACCCAGTTTGCTCGAAGCGAAAGGGCCGAGACTTGCTTCAGAGAAAAAAAAGACATGTGATTGCGGACGTCACAGATTTCGGAACTTGCTTTTTTTTTAAAAGACAAGGCGCTTTCCAACTGGTAGGATATAGAGCGTTCCAAGCCTTTTCGTTGAGAATGGCCGTTGTAGGTGAACAGAGCCAAACTAACCCGCTTCCCAAAAAGGAAGAAAGAACATTTGCCTCGCGTCATGCAATATTGGGGGGATTGTGGGCATTGCGTGAAATAGTATAATTAACCTTCAAATCACAAGGATTGTAATTTATCAAAAACAAGGTGATTCAGTTACAATACTGAAAGTTGAGTAGGCTATGTGATATATTGAAAGAAACAAAATTACAGAAATCACACAGCCTTAAAAATGTTCATATAAACATTGCAAACACCGTACAAAGCATCTAGCAACTATATAGCCAAATAACCCTTTCTCTAAAATTCTTCCGCGGCATCATACACATACAATTATATTGCATCTAAAAATTGCATTAGAAAATGACAGAACCAATGCAATAACCAATCAACAATGTTCAAAATTGGATTTTTTATTGTCTTTGATTTCTCGCATGTCAGGATCAAGACAAAGTTGTTAGCGAACGGCTACTATAGAATGGTGTCCGCGTCTTTTCATTGAGACATCTCTTTCAGCTGTGTTCACTTAAAAGACGGCTAATATATTAAACTTTAATAATATACTGTAGCATGTCAGATTGGGAAAAATTAGCATGGAAATACATGTACAGATATGCATGTAGAAACAAAACATCCTCCCTAGGCAAAATACAAACTTATCTACACAAAGCATCTACAGTTGCTCAACCCATTCAGCCACCATCATCCTCCCTAGGCAAAATACAAACTTATCTACACAAAGCATCTACAGTTGCTCAACCCATTCAGCCACCATATCTTAACTGCAATGACGGGACGCGCGAATACGAGGCTCGGAGGCTCCGAAATTTCAACCCAGTCTGCTCGGACAAAAGGACCGAGGCCTGTATCCAAGCAACAATACCACGTGATTGATGACGTTTGAAGCTTTCCAACCATGCTTTAAAACATATGAAACTAAATTAGTCTCCGGCCTAATTATCAAGAACTAATTAAATTCACAAGAATGAATGTCAAAACGTCCCTGCCAACCATAATTCATTATCAAGAACAAACGGGTAGACCCAATAAAGTAGACTTTTGTTAGAATATGTCTTGTAATTTCGCTAGGTGTATCGCCTGCCCGGTGGCTGAACGTAGAGAGCTGTAGATGGGTGTACAGTTGTTTTACAAAGCCCGTTTCGAGTCCCAATGATTACTTTGTCATAATGTTTTGATGACAACACTGGCAGCACTGTCTTTGTAATTCCTACTGTGGGGCAATAGTATTAAGATAACATGCAAGTCTGTTAGAGGCTAAGTAGAACTAAGAGATATTTTAACTGCATTAGAGGAGGGGGTGACAGGATCCTTATCTCACTAGAATAGCTGGGAGCAAGAACAGACCACTTTGGAATTCGGTAATAAAACTGGCAGAATGCCAAATCAAGGAAAAGGCGCTAAACCTAGAAGTTGATTGGTTGGAATAACAACAGGGAAAACCTGAAGATGGCAGAGGCCATAAAAGATGTGTCAAACAACATAAATCTCATTTAGATATGGTAGGACCCCCGCCCTGAACCATAAAATTTAGGGTAGGGGGCTCATGCTATAAGAACTGTCTGTGCTGTGATTGTGTTAGACTCTGT
>JACXGI010012891.1:0-13610 GCA_016801175.1 Esox masquinongy | reverse complement strand
CGTCACGTCACAGTCCACAACTTCAGAAAGCTTCACAAGGTTACTGTTTGGTGTTCAACTGTCTGGAAGGTGTTAAAGCGTAAGGAACATATTAAAATAGGTGTGAGAGTATTGTGAGCTTGTAGCTTGAACTTAGTAACCTTTAGTAATAGTTGGTATCTTGACCAGCTGTAGCTGATTGTTGATTCTTCCCGCATCGCGATGAATGGAGAAACAACTTGTTTCACGTGGCCGCTAAAAATACTACGGAAATGAGTTTCCTAGTAAAGTAGTCTTGCAAGTGACCGGATTCCTGTTGTTCAATTAGATCAGCAGCAATAAGAAAACATGAACATGCCTTTAAAACACCACAGTGAAACCACAGATTTATAACACTAGAAATGTGTAAAACCTGTATAAAATGTGCTTGTAATTATATTACCTTATTTTTATGTTGAAAATTACATTGCATAATTATACTTCACAGATTATGTGATATATCACATAACCTTTTTCCTACGAAATGAAGTCAGGAAATGCACAACCTATGCTGTGGATTTCTCTATGACGTAAATGGCGGATGTTTCATCGCATTGTGGAGTGTTGAGGGGCTATGATATTGCTGGTTCTGAAACAGGACCTCTATAATTCAAAGAACGAATCAGCTGAGCTCGGCATTTCAATCAAATGTATTTATAAAGTCCTTTTTACATGTGGAGTTGTCACACAGTGATTTTACACAACACCCAGCCTGAAACCCCAAGGAGCAAGCAACAAAAGTGTTGATGCACTGTGGCTAGGAAAAACTCCCTAAGAGGGGCCAAAATTTTGGAAGAAACCTAGAAATTTAGGAAGAAACCTAGAGAGAAACCAGTCTTGGAGGGGTGACCAGTCCTCCTCTGGCTGTGCCAGGTGAACATTTTAAGAGTACAACTTGTTTTAGTAAAGTTGTAATATTTATTAAATGCATTTGGGTTATGTCCAGAGTCTATAAAACATAATTCAGGTCAGAAGCATGACCAGATGGACAAGGACAGGGACAACACGGGGAGGGGAGGGGTGATTATCAGACTGGCAGCTGGAATCATCAGGTATCATCTTGATCTGCAAAACAACCAGGAAGACTTTGGACAGGGACTGCTACAAGTCTTTTGAGCCTGGGACTCCTCAGGTGTGGGCCAAGACCTCATGTCCTCCTAGGTTAAAACGGCAGGAGACAGGGAAAATTTAGAAAATGCATTCCTTAGATCTACAGGGATTTATACTGGAGAAGGAGAACTGACCCTACTCTCCCCGGCACAAAAATATAGCAGCGTAAAACCTTGGGGCTGAGACAGGGGGGTCCAGTGACACTGTGGCCCTATCCGGGGGAGACCCTGGACAGGGCCCAACAGGCAGGATGTCAATCCACCCACATTGCCAAGCACCAGCCAAAGGGACACCAACCAACTGCAACCACTCTGAAAGAGGGCCGAGTATCACCCAAAGAATTCACTCCCATTGCTGGAAGACAGCAACAGGGAACAACAGCAAGCCAGTGACTCCACCCCAGAATGGCACTGGAAAGAGGACATCCCAGTGGAGATACGAGACCCCCTGGCAAGACAGCAGGAATGGACGGAATGTAACAATATTTTGAAAATGATGACTGGTATGGTAACTATTTTGTAATAATAACATTACAATAATGAAGTTAGAATATAGGCTACTAAAAAACTATTTTTGCAGGACAAATATCATGTTTTATCATTCATTTTTTGATGGATTTGGTGACATTAAGGCCATGTTCAAGCTTCCTATCAAAACAGCTGTTTGTTTTTCTGAACATTTTGTATGCAATTTTTATGCAGGGGCTATCTCTTAAATCTCAAACGATCAAAAATCTCTTTTCATAGTGTAAGCCCCCCCCCAACACACACACACACACACACACACACACGGTAGTATCCCATCAGTGGTCCATAATCCCCACATGACCTAATTGGTAGCTCCCCCTGGCCGACAATTGCAAGACTGTATTGACTGGCTGGCTTACTGACTAGCTGATGGTTGAGTGACTGACAGGCTGGCTAAATCAGGCCACGTGCAGTTGAGGGCTCAACAAGCAGCTACAGTACAGACAGCAGACAAAAGTCGGACATGTGACGATATTGCACACACACACAGCTTGCACTATTATCGACCACGTGTTCCACGAGAAAGGGTCATTGCTAGAGGCATGTTAGAAAAAAAAATACGTTATCAACAAATACCATCTGAAAGGGTGGTTAGCCAATAGTTGAACAGGATGTCAGAGAGAGAGAGAGAGAGAGAGAGAGAGAGAGAGAGAGAGAGAGGGAGAGTTGTCAGCTTGTCTACGTGATCTGAACTTTGACTAAACAAGTTTGTCCTTGTGCAGAATACCAAAAAACATGCTGCGTTGCGTTTGGTAGCATTGTGCACAGACTAACTGAAGTCATTCCAGTCTTCTGTTCGAGTCATTGCAGCCTTCAGTTGTATGCATATCGCGGAACACGCCTTTATATAACAAAACATCAAATTATTTCTATGAATCTATTTCAAAATTCGTTTTTTAATCTCGTCCTCTTAACATTTCATAATTTAAAAAAGCAAACTCAGACAGTGAATTTTTCATACAAGATCAGAAATTGTATTTGGCAAATATTTTTAAACAAGTGCATACAAGTTACAGCTAAAAGCGTTTCAGTTTGCCAAGTGCTCGTACAGAGACGCCTCATCATCAATACGTTTTGAACAGGAACTGCCACCAGACAGAGAACGTGGCCCAAATGACACCCTCTTCCTGTAGCTCACTATTTTCTGCAGCGCCCTACGTGTCACCTTGAGGGCCTGCCAACAGTAGTGTGATATATAGGGAAAATGATGCCATTTGTGCCGCAGAGCAAGAAGTACATCAACAAAGTGTTAACATCAACAAATATGGACCGAGACAATCCGGTTTCATCATGATTACATACCTTCATCTTCAAAAATATAGAAACACAATGTATTCAAAAAATCAAAAAATTATACAGCCATGTTTTAAGTATACAATAGTCCCGTTGGTTCGGGTCCAATATTTACATTGTCTATTAATTTGCTTGGATGGTATGTAGGTATGGTTATATTTTATATACTCGTATCTTATCGTTTTCCCCAACAATCCCTTCCCGGAAATACGTAAAAATTGTAATCAAGGGTCCCTCTCCTTTTTTACTTTGACGTCCCCTGCAAGGATGGTGGCGATTTCTCCTTGCATGAAAGCCCACGGTACGTTAGAACCGACCAGCGGACACTTCTCCCCGCTTGGACAGTACACTTCCCCGGTGGCGCCTTGCTGTTTGATACTCTCCCGGGAGCATGGGAAGCAGAACTTGTGCGAGGGCACCGACGGGCACTGGACGAAGTGTGTGTCCTCTAGCCTCTCGTGGCAGAGCGTACAGCAGAGGGGTATGCTCCCCGGTACTGACGAGTCCGGAATGCTTTGAGGTCCATGCCCTTGGTCCATGCCTCCTCCTGGCACGTGAGGTGTACCCGCGCCACTGGTATTGTCCCTCCCTTGCGCGAGCCGCCTCTGCTGGTTCATAGAGGAGGGCGAGAGCGGGCTGCTGCTGTTCCGGCGCGTGGTGGAGTGAACCTGGTTACCGTCTTTGGGGGAACTGTTCCCGCCACCACCTGCGTTGTCTGCCGCAAGGATCAGCGCCTCCATAGGAGACTGGCCGTTCTGCGCGGCTTCAGGTGGGGTGGTGCGAGAATGGGGGGATATCGTGGAGGGGGGGCCGGAGGAGAAGCTTGGTGGCGGTCCCGGAGGCATTTTATGTCCATCACGGTCAGATAGTGATCCCTGTAACCACTGCTGTCTGTCATCTCCATTATGCTTAACGGCGGTTCCCTCTCTTTCCCCCTCCGGTTCAGGCGACGCTTTTCTTTTCATGTTCCGCGGGTGTTTTCCCCGATCTGTAGGTAGGAAAGAGATAATTAAAAATTAAATAAGTCACGTTTAGCACGAGATGGTCAGACAATGATTAATACTTAATTGAGAAGCACACGTTTGCATTGTTGCACGACGCAGAATAATAAAACCACAATAGCTAATCACATGATCTGTTTTTTAATCGCTCATATTCAATTTTACGCAAGACTTGGACTTGTGCCAGAAAAAAGAAAATCCATATATGCCAAGCAAATGTTTGTCGTGAAATACTCTCCACATAGCCAGCATATTACACGTGTTTGCATCATGATAAAAGCAGCACCGATTTTAATACATGTGCAAGCAGGCTATGTAGCAAACGGGCAACCTGCACAAGAATATCCATAATAGGTTAGGATACTGCACTGCCACGTTCAGATTATAAAATCTACGCCACCCAGAGATAAACTACACCAGCCAGTACCAACCTGATTTGGACGCCGCGGGGTTCTGCTGTTGCTCATACCCCATGGCTCTCTGTGGCATGGTGACATGATCCTTCTTGAACCGGCTGTCATGGAAAGCCATCAAGTCCCTGACCGTTTTCCCCTTACTCATCCACTCCATCTCCGGCGTCAGGCTGTCTGCTCGGTGCTTATCCTTCTCGTGCTGATCGGTGCTGGAAACCGAGGCTGGCCGCTTTCCACCGTGCTCGCTGGGGCTACCGGCCATCAAACCAGACCCCGGGTGGCCCATAGGTCCGCCCGGTCGGCCGTTAACGGCGTGCAAAGAGGACATGCTCCCGTTCACCAAAGGCACAAGATTTGGAGGAACCGTGTTATTCCTGCGCGGATTCGGGCTCTGACGGTTGAGCTCCGGAGGTTCATCCGGTTTAGGAAATCCATTAGGTACCGGAATCCCGTTAGACTGTCTCCCAGACTGGTACTCAGGTCCGAGCCGCGGCGGACGTTCCGATGAAGAGAGGGGGTAGCGGTCCAAGGGCTGAGGCGGCCGTGACACGGAGTCTCCAGACGCATGGTGGTTAGTCTGGATCTCTTTCCCCGACAGCTGCTGCTGTTTCCCCGGCCCAGGAGACCGGCCCTCCTGGAAGCCGTGAACCCGCTTCAGCTGCCGGGCTGTCTCAATCACAAACTCGATCCGGTCCGCTCCTTCGTAGTTGACACATCCCCTGCAGATGGGCTCGGTAAAATCCCATATCATGGCCCAGGGCATTCGGGGCAGGTCGCATAAATAACACGACTGCCTTCTAGAAGCAGCTACCGCCGCCGACGACATGGCTTCCCTTTCACCAAAAAACGACCTTAAATCTCTCTAGCCCCGGTCTCTGCGTATGGATTCCGAGCCTTTTTAAAAAACAGACAAGGTTAGATCCTTCCGTTTCTCAAAAAGAAACAAAAAGTTCCCCTTCTCGTCTCCGCCTGTCTCCTGACTATGGCAACAAACAATTAAGTTACAAATAGAACTTCATGACAGCAGTGAGAATGTTCTTGAGGCTACTACGACTGATGCGTCCTCTATCTGTCTCTCACTGCCTATAACCTACTACTGCAGCCCGATGTAAAGCAGTGACGTCACTGCCCAGGCAGCTCGGTCTCTTGTGATTCCAGCTTCAACATTCTATTTACTTGATTCTTCGACGGAAGGCAGCCCCCTTACCCCCTCTGGCGCATGCTCTTTCACGCTACTCTCACCCCTTGCTTGTAATCATTTCTTGAACCTTTGCCAAGAAAACTACAACCAACCAGCCACCGATCGGTCGGGGTGGGACCGCGAGCTGTGTAGACTAAAATTATCGACTTCTGCTGCAAAATGAAAGTACGGAGATGCCATCCACGATATATCTCTATTTTTGCAGCAGTAATATATTACACATTACCACAGGAAATATGATGTAGCGTGTTTTGTGAAGTTGTATTAAAAAGGATCATATTGCATTATAAACAAAATAAAGTGTAATTGATTTTCATTGGGACTTGCCAAATAAATATAACAGAATTATAATGAAATCTCGGCAATATTCGAAGGTGCCTCTTCACAGATGTTCTCTACGTCCGGAGCAGTAGCCTACGCACCGTAATTTAGTAGTTGCAACAAAGTAACACGTCCACATTCCATTTGTATTGTCGCTTGGCGAGTCCGCCACGCAATGAACCCTGACAAACCGTCAACTGTCGATCCTAATTCGGCCAACGATTAATGCTCATGCAAAAGATAAGAGGGATTTATTTCCGGCAGCTTTCAGTTTGCAAATTCTTATTATAACTGTTGATTTGCGAATAGGCTAGGCTACTGTAGAAAAACAGGGCGGTAAGGTCTCTATCTTCTGATCTGAACCGCCCGCAGTCTGTTTCAGGAAGTGTTAAGACTTGGGGATTTCCAGTTTTAACATGTGGAATGTCCACCTATACAGCACGGTTATATAACTCATGCTATCTTCTCATTATTATTAGCACGGAAAGTACTGTTCAGAATCAACAAGCAACAGCCATGACAAATCAGATCAATATATTCTAATAATGGCCCTGTACTTTAATTGCTTTTAATGTCTGCGAAGCTTTAGCTTTTAATTCTTAGGCTACTGAATACACGTGTGCGTAAAAGGCGTGTGGAAGTTCAATACCATTCCATTAATTCAGTAAAGTCCGGTGAGCTCGTTAATGGAATGAGTGAGTGGAGATGGCGAAAGCACGAGGTATCCTAGTATTTGTTTTGTCATTCCACCCACAGGCATGACTCAAATTATTCCAACTGATTGCTGAGTGCTAGTTGAGTGCTAGCCGGAGGGCTTTTAAGGTTGGGTGAGGCAATAATGTGTTGATCTGAGTGAAACCTGCTGCAGTGTGTTTGTGTGTATTTGTGTGCGGGCGGGGATGCAGCCGCTGCAGACACAAAGCAGGATATGTTTGCGCAAGCCTGCCTGTCCTCGTGACGTGCCAAAGAGGAAGTAAGATGTGTAGTCACGTAGCAACCCTTAACGCCAACTATCCGTCTATCGCCTCGCCCATCCAGGGAACATAGTCCTTGGCTAACATCCAGCCTACTGACATTACCATGATCATGTGCTGTGGAGTTAAGAGTTTAGCGGATCTGTGTTTTGTCATGTAGACACGAGGAGGCAACGCAACCAACAATGGAGTTTTTATTTTCACTCTATTGTCGCCGAATCCTACATTGTACATTTTTTAAATATTTTTGTTTTGTTTTCATCAGTCAAACTAAAACTCCGGATGACGGAACTACTGCAGTTGGACAAGGCTATTTGAATGTGCACATTATGAAAGTTAGAGGGAGTCTACATATTTATTATTTAATAGAAAAAAATGAGTTATTAGTATGTGATTTTAGTCTTTGCCTCTCATAACTGCTATATGTGCACATGGTGTTGTCCATCTTCAGAAAGCCAGCTGTCCAGTTTTAGTACACTCATAGCCTAATAACTCATACTTGTACTAAAATAGCTGCAAAATTACATTCTACTATAAGACTGATCCCTATTCTATAAATAATCCTGTTCATGAACATCCTACTCAGTCCCATGCAAGCAGATGAAGCAGACTCTGTTTTTTGTGTGTTGTTGTTAAAGTAATCATTGTTTATTTGTTCTGCTAGATTGTGAGTCATTACTCATTTCCTCAGACGGTTTCTTCAGATTGACCCGTCAAGAACATTTTGTTGTTGTTTTAGTCTGCTTCACATGAATAATATTCTCTGTTGCCTAATTCCTCCATTATAAACCCTATTATAAACACTGCTAACAGCTTAAATAACTACAATTTGCAATAACTGTAGAGTAGAGAAGAGACATAGATTCATACGTTTTTATTGTAATTATTTTTTATATTATTATTATTCAGGGGTTTCTTATATTCTTTGAATGGAGGTTGAGATATGGATTTGATTAAATAGAATACCAATGTCTGCCTGACTGTCTGTCCGTCTCTTTGCCTGACTGTCTATATGTCAATGTGTCTGTCAGCCTGTCTGTCTGTATATCTGTCTGTCTGTCTCTCTGCCTAACTGTCTATATGTCAGTGTCTGTCAGCCTGTCCTGTCTGTATATCTGTCTGTCTGTCTCTCTGCCTGTCTGTCTATATGTCATTGTGTCTGTCAGCCTGTCTGTCTGTGTCTCTGCCTGTCTGTTTATATGTCAGTGTGTCTGTCAGCCTGTCTGTCTGTATATCTGTCTGTCTGTCTCTCTGCCTGACTGTCCATATGTCAGTGTGTCTGTCGGCCTGTCTGTCTGTCTCTCTGACTGACTGTGATTCAGTCAATAGAAGAGTTCAGGGGTTTAAAATAGGTACTGGACAGATGAGGTCATGCCCCATGTGCACCGAACACACATTTTAGACTGTTAGCAGCAATAAATGACTTATCTTATGACCTTTTCCTCTCCTGCTGATTGGTGGCTGCTCCTCACAGGAAATAGTAACCATGGTGACCAACCACAGTACCCAGGATCCCCCTGGTGACCACTTACTTCCTGTTTCCTGTTTACACGGTTTCTAATTTCACTTCAGATTTTTAACAGCTCTCAGCAGCCGAGAGGAGTGCAAAGCTGGAAAATAATGCATTATTAAAATTATAAATCATTACAATTATACATTATTAAAAACTTCCTCTGGCATCTTTTGAAATAGCTTTTACTTTTTTAAAAAACGCTTTCAAGTATGATTCATTTTTATTCACAATAGTTAACTATCTCACTCATTAACTAAGCAACTTTCAAAGTGAGTGCAATGAGACTGAATGAAGTCAAATACAAATGTATATTTATATTTTACCTATACTTTCTGGCTATAAAATACAGTAATAATAAGAGAATGTGTTTGAAGAAATCTGGTATTGAACATGAATCATAATGGAGATTTATAAATCAGAAAGGTCATTGAATTTCACGGCTTTGTCGTCCACGTCTTCACATAGAACATTGTTTAAAGAGAAGGTGCTCGTGCTGAACAGGGCAGTTGTATGTATTCTGATTCAGCGATGACATTTTGTAGTATATTTAGACTTATCAACATTTTGTCTCTTCACATTCCCATAAACACAGTATTTCTCTCTTCATTTATCTCTGTGGCATCATTATAAAATGGAGGAATCCAAATAAAATGGAGGGTCTGACTTCACTGGACATTCAGGACGGTCCTCTCTGATAGTCTTTGCAGACTCAGTAGTGCAGAGAGGGCGTGTGCTAGCAGACCTGGCTGGCTGCCAAAACCAAGGCTGCTGGGAAATGGCGCTGAATGCCAAACACACACACACACACACACACACACACACACAACCTCACTTACACACACTCACTGGATGCCAAACAGGGAAGCAGGGAGGTAGGAGAGTTCGGTAGGGCGGCCAACATTAGAGGCTCATATCTTGGTTGTGTGCCAGAACTCTGTGTCTTTGTGGCATGATTACACTGGAGAGAGGCCACGCACTGAGAGGAAAGCTAGCGAGCTACTGCTCTCACTCCATCTCCCTCTCTGTAGGTCAACTACTAATAGCTGGCTAACTCCCTCGCCCTCTATTTCTCCCTTCCCTTTCTTTCCTTCTCGCTCTTTTTCTGTCTTTATATTCACTCTCTCCATTGCCTCTTTCTGTGGGGCGCTCTGCCAAACAACCCATGTTGCCATGGCTGCGAAAGGCAACTAGCGCAGCAGACAGATTGGAGAGGGGGAGGTAGAGAGACGAGAGAGGGAGGGGAGAGGGAGGGGATAGAGATGAGAGAGAGGGGGAGGTAGAGAGACGAGAGAGGGAGGGGAGAGGGACGGAGAGAGGGAGGGGATAGAGATGAGAGAGAGGGGGAGGTAGAGAGATGAGAGAGGGACGGGAGAGAGACGAGAGAGGGAAGGGAGAGAGACGGAGAGAGGGAGGGGAGAGAGATGGAGAGAGGGAGGTAGAGAGACAAGAGAGGGAAGGGAGAGAGATGGAGAGAGAGAAAGAAGTGAGGAGAGTAGTTGGTAAAAGACTTGGACCCAGATTTGCCACATGTGCAGTGAGTGGTTTTAAAATAAAAAAAATAGATGGAGAGAGACAGACAGGGAGGAAGAAAAGACAGACAGGCAGGGAGGAAGAAAATACAGACAGACAGGGAGGGAAGAAAAGACAGGCAGACAGGGAGGGAAGACAGACAGACAGACAGGGAGAAATAAAAGACAGACAGGGAGTGAGGAAGAAAAGACAGACAGACAGGGAGGGAAGACAGACAGACAGGGAGGGAAGACAGACAGACAGGGAGGGAGGACAGACAGACAGGGAGGAAGGGTATAAAAAGAGGGGAAAATATGTAGTTTTTTTAAGAAGAAAAAAAGAATTGGAATTCCCCAGCTGGTACAGAACGAGAAAGTAGAACACTGTTGTATGTAATTACCTGTTTTGAACACTTTGGTTTTAACTGTGAAGAGGCAAAGTACAGGGGGAGTTTAGAGTATGAATAGAAATGCTAAGCCATGAATCAGAGGGCGGAAATTGTGTGTGCGTGTGTATGTATGTGTGTGTGTGTGTGCGTGTGGCAGAAGGCAGCTAAAAAACATGACCTCATGACATTGCTTAGCTGACATAGCTTCCTTCCTGTTCTGTTCTGGAAACCCCCTCAACATTCTTGTCTATATAGTGGAGAACAGGGAAAAGGGACTTCACAATATACAGTATCTCACAAAAGTGAGGACACCCCTCACATTTTTGTAAATATTTGAGTATACCTTCTCATGTGACAACACTGAAGAAATGACACTTTGCTACAATGTAAAGTAGTGAGTGTACAGCTTGTATAACAGTGTAAATTTGCTGTCCCCTCAAAATAACACAACACACAGCCATTAATGTCTAAACTGCTGGCAACAAAAGTGAGTACATCCCTAAGTGAAAATGTCCAAATTGGGCCCAATTACAAGGTCTCAGGTATGAATGGGGTGCAGGTTAGTTAAATTTGGTGTCATCGCTCTCACACTCCCTCATACTGGTCACTGGAAGTTCAACATGGCACCTCATGGCAAAGAACTCTCTGAGGATCTGAAAAAAAGAATTGTTGCTCTACATAAAGATGGCCTAGGCTATATGAAGATTGCCAAGACCCTGAAACTGAGCTGCAGCATGGTGGCCAAAACCATACAGCGGTTTAACAGGACAGGTTCCACTCAGAAGAGGCCTCGCCATGGTCGACCAAAGAAGTTGAGTGCACGTGCTCAGCGTCATATCCAGAGGTTGTCTTTGGGAAATAGACGTATGAGTGCTGCCAGCATTGCTGCAGAGGTTGAAGGGGTGGGGGGTCAGCCTGTCAGTGCTCAGACCATACACCGTACACTGCATCAAATTGGTCTGCATGGCTGTCGTCCCAGAAGGAAGCCTCTTCTAAAGATGATGCACAAGAAAGCCCGCAAACAGTTTGTTGAAGACAAGCAGACTAAGGACATGGATTACTGGAACCATGTCCTGTGGTCTGATGAGACCAAGATAAACTTATTTGGTTCAGATGGTGTCAAGCGTGTGTGGTGGCAACCAAGTGAGGAGTACAAAGACAAGTGTGTCTTCCCTACAGTCAAGCATGGCGGTGGGAGTGTCATGGTCTGGGGCTGCATGAGTGCTGCCGGCACTGGGGAGCTACAGTTCATTGAGGGAACCATGAATGCCAACATGTACTGTGACATACTGAAGCAGAGCATGATCCCCTCCCTTCGGAGACTGGGCCGCAGGGCAGTATTCCAACATGATAATGACCTCAAACACACCTCCAAGACGACCACTGCCTTGCTAAAGAAGCTGAGGGTAAAGGTGATGGACTGGCCAAGCATGTCTCCAGACCTAAACCCCATTGAGCATCTGTGGGGCATCCTCAAACGGAAGGTGGAGGAGCGCAAGGTCTCTAACATCCACCAGCTCCGTGATGTCATCATGGAGGAGTGGAAGAGGACTCCAGTGGCAACCTGTGAAGCTCTGGTGAACTCCATGCCCAAGAGGGTTAAGGCAAAGTGCGAAAATTATGATGGCCTCACAAAATATTGACACTTTGGGCCCAATTTGGACATTTTCACTAAGGGGTGTACTCACTTTTGTTGCCAGCGGTTTAGACATTAATGGCTGTGTGTTGTGTTATTTTGAGGGGACAGCAAATTTACACTGTTATACAAGCTGTACACTCACTACTTTACATTGTAGCAAAGTGTCATTTCTTCAGTGTTGTCACATGAAAAGATATACTCAAATATTTACAGAAATGTGAGGGGTGTACTCACTTTTGTGAGATACTGTAAGAGTATTAAAACACTTTGGCACCAATACAACATATTTTGCTGTTCTTATGTCTCTTTATGTATTGTAATTTGATACTCTGATATTATAGTGAGCAATGAGAAACCAAGGTTTAAAATGATGAAGAACGACTATGAAGGGCAGATGCTGTTTTGATGGAGGTACAGATGACCAGTGTTCAAAATAACATAGATATATTGGAAATCTATACACATATATAGTATTTTACACAGTATACTATATATGTTTATGATATATAGATACTCATGTATGTATCCGGATGTGTAACAGCATCATTTACTTTGACTGACTGATTTACTGAGTGGCTGACTGGTTGACTTGAGCTTGTATATTTGGTCTACATACACACTGCAGACAGGAAGTAACAGTATGAGGCCCTCAAAATGTAATGAAGAAGTCATGATGTACTGATCCAAGAAGGCTTCAGAAAAAAACCACACAAGCGTAGAGACACAGAGAGATCTCCAAAGCTACACATTTGTTTGAAAGTATGTCTGAAATAAGGTGAAAAAGGTCAAAATAACCACATTACTATGACTCAACAGTTTCCCACTGATGTTGATAGGAAGGATGATGTGTCTGCCTGTGTGTGTCTGTGTGTGTGTGTCTGTGTGTGTGTGTGTCTGTCTGTGTGTGTGTCTGTGTGTGTCTGTGTGTGTATCTGTGTGTGTGTGTGTGTCTGTGTGAGTGTGTCTGTGTCTGTGTGTCTGTGTGTGTGTTTGTGTGTCAGACACAGTTTTCATTTCACAGATCATAATAGGACCATAAGTCCTCATAAGGACAGAGAAACATGACAAGTCTGCCCATATTAGGACCTCATGCCTGTAAATGTACACTTTAAAGGTTAGGTTTAGGGTCAAACTTACAATTTAGGTACGTTTGGAATTGGAGTTACTTTTAGGTTATGGCATGATTGGACAAGTGTAGGGTTTGGCATATGGGCTTGTTTAGGTTTAGGCATAATGTTTGATTATTGATGTTAAGGTTAGGATCAGGTTAAGGTTAGGGATAGGGTTGAGGTTAGAGATAGGGAACATGTATTTCTTGTTCTCTGGTCCCAACAAGGATAAAAATAAAAGGCCATAAGTTTGTGTGTATGTGTGTGTGTGTGTGTGAAAACACTGCTCTTGATGCAGCTGTGGCAGACCCATGTGTGCTCATAGAGGCTTTTGTCAACCAAGATGGAAAGAACACAATCCACTCAGTATCAGACAGATAACCTCTTCTACTTTTCATTATCAGATGGATGACATCATTCATTCCACATTATCAGATGGATAACATCATCCCTTCCTCATTATCAGAGAGATAATATCATCATTTTATCGTTTTCAGACAGATAACATCATCCATTCCTCCTTATCAGACAGATAACATCATCCATTCCTCATTATCAGACAGATAATATCATCATTTTATCATTTTCAGACAG
>JACXGI010012890.1:0-21958 GCA_016801175.1 Esox masquinongy | reverse complement strand
ATTACATGATTTTCTCAAATAATAGCGTTCCATGAAAAAGAGTCATTGATTTTTTGATAAAATAGCATTTCTTTTAAAGATAAATTAGTTTACCTGTACCACTGATGGGGTTCTATTCTTGATTATAGATTTACAATAGCTTCATTTGTTGTAATACAGATGATATTCAAGAGAATTTATGATATCCTAGATTCATTTATATCCATGTAACATAATAAGAACACTTTTTTATACTCACCAGTAACCTGTATGCGGACTGTTTCACTGTACTGGGTGTAGTAGACAGGGTCTCCTCTCCCAGCTCTACACCTGTACTGTCCTCCATCAGAGACCCTGACCTGGCTGAGTGTGTAGGAGGATCCAGAGGTTGTAGCTACTGGTTCAGAGTCTTGTCTGTGTCTGTACCAGTAAAACCTCCATCCAGAAGACTCTACAGTACAGGTCAGTGTCACATTGTCTCCTGTCAATATGTCCTTTTGGTCTGAACTCAGTGTGGCCTTTGGTTGATTAGCTGTTGGGATTTAAATGGTTTGAGTTGAAAGTTTCATTATACTAACACACACTACTACTAACACTACTTTGATACCAAGCAACAAGACTTTATTGATGGAGTTTTAATAGTGAACTCACCAGTGACACTGATGTGGAGGGAAACACTGAGTTGTGATGACTGGGGACGATCTGTTCTAGTCCCATAACACTGGTACTGATTCAGATGGTCAGACAGAGTGGTGATGGTTTTAGATGGTGAACCAGGACTCTGTAGTTCATCATTTCTGTACCACCAGTATGTCCAGTCTGTGTATTCTGATATGTCACACTGCAGAGTAACAGTCTCTCCAGAGTAGAGGGGACCATGAGGAAAGACACTCACTGAGGCCATGGGCAGATCTACACAGTAGAAACACAAATTTAAATGAAGACAAAGAGGCAGAACACCTATCTTTACAATGTATGATAATACCTCCGTATAATACTGTATCAATGACACAGCATAAATACTAGCACACAGACCATGTTTACAAGATTGTCTCAAAATGAATTGTGTTTCAGAAAAGAGATACAGTGATATTGATTGCATTATGTCGTTTCTGAAGACAAATGATCTTACCAATACTAAAGATGGGAAGATTTAAGCTGATAAATGAGGGAGGGTACCACATCCCCATACACTGGTAATGACCAGCCTGGTATGGGAGAGAGATGGTGATGGTTTCTCTGGTCTGACCGGGAAGGCATTGACCGTCTCTGTACCAGACATAAGCCTCTGTGTATATATGTGTGCAACACTTTAGAGTGACTAGGTCTCCTGTGTACAGTGGCTCCCGTGGAGAGTCTATTTTTAATTGGGCCTTGGGATCTGTGAAAACAACAAACCTTAATAAAACGGCATCAGTTTTTCTATATTTCTTTCTCAACCATTCAGAGGCAAACATCCAGTATGATAGGACAACATATTGTTCTCCAAGTTCACAAATCAATAACAGTGTTATAGAATATTAGGTACAATCGCAACTCCCAGACGTTAAGTTAATTTGTATGTTTGGATTTGATTTTACAAAACTGTCTATCAAAAACATTCACAAATATGTTAACTGTGCTCATCCCACAAATACAAATAATCAGTTCTGAATGTGTCTTATTTTTCTATGTGCTTCCTGTAAATATTTTAATACCCATCCCCAGATACGTTTCTTTCCCTGAAAGTTGTCTCTTAGAAATTAAAGAAATTCCTTGGTGCTCATGGTTGAATGAACTTGTCTGCTGCATTTATTCCAAAATCCTGTGAATTTCACACAGTTGGAAAACTGGAGTTTGACACAGTTTTATAACTGCAGGTAGGTATTGTTGAACCCTAATAACAAGAGTCTGTCCATCATGGTACATGAAATGTACATACTTGTTTTGGAGTATTATATTATTATACTGTATTTGTTAATGGTTTTGTCTTTATCTATTTGAAAATTGTCACGGTCGTTGGTAGGCAGGACACAAGGCGCAGAATGAGTAAAGGGAAACATCCTTTTATTATGACGCACAAAATAACAAAAGGAGAGGCAAACCGCAAACTGAGTTCAAACACAAACCATGATCCACACTGGGTGTGGAAACTACTACTGAACTTAATAAGGTCCCCATTTAGAGGCAACACGGTGCAGCTGCCTCTAACTGGGATAGAACTGAAAACAGCTCAGAGATGCCTGGAGACCCGAGGAAATAAATTGGACCAAGACAATTTCACAGTGACTTTATTTGCTTCTCACATGTTCAGTGAAATCAAAAGTAAATAAAAGCTCAGATATGTTTTGGTAAAATAGCCTACCTAATTTGCACTTAAAAAGTGTTCGTTAAATAAAAGCATTAGGATTTATATAATAAAGCGGGGTGTAGCCTTATCTGATTATGATATTTCAGTTATTTTTTACATAAACACTCAGCAGTCAGTGATTATTTGTTCGAATGTGCTGTAAGAAAAAAGGTGTTCTGACTTGTATGACAACATTACAAGAAGGATCATAACTGTTCTGAAGACATAGCGTTGCCCTAGTTCATATTATGTCCTTGATATATTGTTAGGTGTTTCCGTTATCTTGTCCACCTCCTGTATGCCACTATGTGTGGAGTTCACAGACATGGCTTTTTCAACCCTAGTAGATTTATCAATGGACATGGTAAACAAATGTTTTATCACGGCTGTGCTAAATCATAAAGACATAGAGGTATTACCAAATGAATGAATTTCTACATTACATTGAGCTTGAGCACAGTAGATGATGGTATTCAGCACTATAACAAAGACATAGAAAGTCATTATAATACAGTTGTAACACAGTAATGTAAAATGTGTTGTAGTAATACTGTAGTAATATTAACCATAGTGTACTTTTTGCTCATATTACACATAAAAACACAAAGCCAGTACTCACAGAGTAGCTCATAGAGCCAGGAGTGATCCATTCTGTCTTAGTGAGTAACTCTCTGACCAACAGTTCTTCTTAAAAAGCCCTCAACTTCTAACATGATGCAATAGGAAAACGTCATTATGTGACGTTGTTGGAAAAATAAAGTCAGAAGATGCTATTGTCTTAAACACATTTCAGTCAATGAGAAAGAAAAACATACATTTTTTGAAACATTTCAGCCATACCATTTTTAATAATTCATTGCAAAGATAAATATCATATAGCAGAATTTCTCGTGAATGCATCGCAGTCATGGATAAAATATGTTTTTCAGTACATTTCAGTACAGTGAGATGAAAAACTATTGTAATTCTTGAAATGTTTCTCAATATATTGTAGTCATTGGGAAAATATTACCATCTCATACATCTCAGACAAGTGTAAAAGCTGCAGCCTCTCTTCATTAATTGGCATAACTAAAGGACACAGTCATGTCTCCTCAAGCACATAGATGAAAATGTCAGATGGGGGGAAGTTAAATCCCATTTTTTGATTTGTAAAACTCCACACAGTTGACTATATTTTCTTTAAATGTAAACAATTATAGATTTTTACAGTGTTTAAAATTGAAACTTGTGTCAGTATGCTAGAAAGGAATAGATTAGATTTGGTTTAAATTTAAACTGCTGCTGCAGTAATTCAGCTAACCTCCACAAGGTGAGGGAAAAACATCCCCTTCGAATTGCAATTTGTACATTATGGAATTGTTTCATAGATGGTGTGGTGCAAACACATTTCCTCCATCAGTGTTGGGCCAATGCCCCAGAAAGAACCACTGTGACCGGGTCTGAAAAATGGGGTCCTTGAATGCAGCCCAATTGGTATACCTATTGTAAATGGCTAAAATAGTCCGTAGGAAGACAAAAAGGGTCCCTAGGAAAGCATCTCCGAGCAGCTGAGAGTGTCAATGTGTCTTCTCACATTATAATTTTGGATTTTGTGCCTTTTAGGGATGCTCAATTTGCTGCAAAAATTTTTATTTAACAATTCTTCCGCTGAATTAAATGACACAGAATGACAAACATCATGTCTTGTTTTTCTTTTTCCAGACTCTACAGGATGACATTTTAAAGGTTATATGGGCTCCTTCGTCCTACATGTTGACGTTCTGATTAGATCACAGCTCTTTACTGTCCCACAGACAAAAAGAGAGACATTGCATAGAAATTATTAATTATTGTTACATCCTCACATTAGTGTTTATTTTCAGACCAACTTCTCTTTTTGATTGGCAACATGACCACAGTCTGGTTGGTTCCACTTTATTAAAGGAATGGAGGATGTAACAAGCATAGAGACCTGAGGCGTGGACATACCACAGAAGGGGCAAACTAATATATTTTAAAAGTTTAGTGTAGTGATTATGAGAAACGTTAGAATGGTCATCATCCATCATTAGTCTACCTAGCAAATGGATTGGTACATATTCATGTGCAACGAACTTGTGCAAATCAGAACTTTTCAGAATGGATTTGACCTAGAATACATCTTGTTCTTTAGAATAATCGGGGGCTAGGCTAATCAATACATCATAAATCATGCAAGATCACGTAGCTGGAACTGCAGTCCATCCCACAGAAACATGTGGGATGGACCATGTGTCACACACATGATTTTAATAGAATAATTTCTATCAAAGCTGAGCAACATGAGTCATTCTACAATTCACAACAAAATAATAGGAATGAAAAATTAGTAGATTTGCTTCCAGACAAAACTGAATGTGCCATTTAAAAACATTTTACCTCCAATGAGTCAGTTCCCTGTGTCTCTCCCTGTTAGTGTTCACAAGTTTGCTCCTACTGTATTATGTCAGCAAAGGACAATAAGGGCTGATAACCTTGTGAGGTGTGTTGGAAATGGTTTGAAATAGATTGGTGGATTTAGCCAGAGTAGACAACATTTTTTAATACAGTCTCTCGATCTTAGATGTTTGTGCAACTGAAATGTTTAATAAATTTCAACAGTCTGAATGAGAACAAAAACCAAACTAAGGGAGACATAGAGTGGGTATAGAAAGTCACCCCCTTTTCAAAATGTTCACCTTTATTTGCCTTACAGCCTGAAATGAAAACATAAAATCAGACAGGCTATATTAACACGCAGTAACCCAGAATATCCAAGTGAATATAAATATTTTTTTTATTCCAAAAATCCCCCCAAAAATATACAATTAGACATTTCCTGGCTTTATTTACACGCACCTTTTTGAGGAGTGTTTTTTTCTTACACCCTCCCATAAAGGCTAGATTTGTGGAGCACTTGTGATATTGTGGTCACATGCACACATTGACCTTTCTTGGCCATAAAGTTACCATTGGCTTCTTGGTAGCTTCTCTGATCAATCTCCTCCTTGCCAGGTCATCCCGTTTGGTGGGGCGGTCTGATTTATGAAAGGTCTGGGTGGTGCCATACTCCTTCCACTCCTTAATAGTCTATTTGACCCGCTAACATACTGAGTGCAACCAACATGTTAACATAACAAAAGGGTTAATAATGTCGATTTGACCCACTAACATAATGAGTGTAATCAACATCTTAACATAACATGAGGGTTAATAATGTCTATTTGACCCGCTAACATAATCCAACATGTTAACATAACACAAGGGTTAATAATGTCTATTCGACCTCCTAACATAATGAGTGTAACCAACATGTTAACATAACACAAAGGTTAATAATGTCTATTTGACTCGCTAACATAATGAGTATAACCAACATGTTAACATAACACAGGGGTTAATAATGTCTATTTGACCCGCTAACATAATGAGTGTAACCAACATGTTAACATAACACAAGGGATACTAATGGTCTTACGTTTTAAAATTTTCTGAGTAATTTATGTTTTTATTTCACTTATATTTAAATAAAATTTCAATATAATATTGTAGTTTACTGTGTGTAAATACAGTAATCAAAGTCTGATTTTATATGTTTTAATTTCAGGCTGTAAGACGAAAAAAGGAGAACATTTTGAAAGAGGGCAGTGACTTTCTTTACCCACTGCAGACATTTCTAAAACAAACAATTGATGATGCAACATGAAATAGTTGGAGGAATCCATGTGTGAGAGTTATATAAGGTACAACCTCCCAAAAAGGAAAAGATCACTATGTACATAGGTGTGATCAGGAATATTGGCCCTGCATATTGAAACAGGTCTATATTGTAATGAAATGCCAAAAGAAAGATAATACAATTACTGGGATCAAAAGAATTCTACTTCCCCTCTATTGCCCAGTCCGTCACAACGTATGTCTGTCTTAATTCCGAAAAGCTCATCACGTAGGGGACATTATGTGGCTGAGTGATGAGGAAACTATTTTTGTACAATGTGTATTTCTATTTGCTGAATGATTCTACAATACCTGGAATAAAAGTAAACGGTGCAACTTATAATGAAATACTTACGGAAGTGCACAGAGACTGGGTTGTAGGCAGTCTTTATTTTTACACATGAATTCTCTTTTCTGTTTTGTAATGCTTTGTTTTATTTAATTTATTTGTAATGTATACATTTATTGATTGATTGTAGACTCTTTGTTTTACCAATGAAATTATGTGCTGACTGAAATTGTATATAGTGTGCACTGAGCCTTGGTTTTTGCTTTATTTTCAATTAATCCCTTGTGTTAACTAAGAGATGTGCTGCCAAAAGGTGATTTGACATAAAAAATCAGTGTTCATTCAATCCCAACCTATTGTTCTTCAATTAGTATTAACCGTTTTTAAAAATGTTGCAGGATCCTGATAACAATCCATGTGTTGACAATGGAGTCTTACTTTGATTTTCTATCTTGATATATCAAGTTCCTCAATTGCTTAGTGTCAATCATGATTTAAGTAATTTCTTTTGTAAATAACTTTGGATGGGTACTGTACAAAGTAAACTATTGGATTGATTCAGTTTTCACCCAAAATTTCAATTTGCATTGTTGTTACCTGTAGATATTGTCAGAGAGTTGTTAGATTCATTATAATTGGCATGGGATGTACTTCGGATGTGTACATATCTCAACATCGAATGTCCAGGTCTGCTGGGTATTGCTGCAATAAAGCATTTTCCAACTCCAACTTGGATATCACCAAACTTGGATATCACCAAATTCATTAGAAAAAGAAAGTAGAATTAAAAAAGAATGCATATACTAAATGTAAGCTCAAACGTGTTGTAATAATTAACTTTTATTACAAATGTATTAATTAGCTCATTTATTAAATGGAAATACAATTTAATGGTATGTATCAGCATAATATTAAAAAAAAATTGGAGTAGAATGTCACTTTAAAAAGTCCCCAGAATTTAGCTTCTGGGGATCTCCATATGCATTTAAGGAAGTGAACTTTTTTGGTTGGCATCAGCATTCTTTTTTTTCCAGAGTACAACATTTTTTTAAAGTTGTTAGAATTTCACAACATCCCTTCAACATAACAATTATTCCAGTGAGGACGCTTGACCCCTTAAGCAAGGGGACTAGAAATGAGAAAAAGTTCACTTACTGAAAAAAACTATCTGTTTTACTTGGAAATATTTTGGTCATTTTTTACATGAAAAAGGATGTTATTTGGCTTATGAGGTGAAACTTAAGTTCACCTAATTCTGAGATGAACATACTTTTCAGTTAGGCGATGTCTTATATGATTAAACCCCTTTGTATATGTCAAAACAACAGTCAGATAACCACAGTTACTCCAATACGGGGTTAAGTAGTTAGCTGTTTTTAATAGTAAGAAATTTTTTTGTTATGAGTTCTACATTTTTTTGGTGACTGTCTACTTAGAGATCTATTTGTAATTTTCTTGTTTGTGGTTGTTTTAACAGTTACAATGGTGAATTTTTTTTGTTTTTTTTTTCATTTTATCAAATACACAAATGCTGTCATATCCATGTCATTAATTACACAATATGATATTAATAAAACTGTAAAGACATAATTTTTGAAGACACATGTTTTTTTAATATTGAAATGTTAATAGGTATCTACATCATAATTGTATTCATATTTAGCAATTTCTACATACCATCATAAGCAACCATTTTTATATCATATTCATAATACAAACGATGTAATAGTGTAGATCATAAATTGTGATGTACATGGAATCCGGATAGGTCTTCACACAGTTGCCTGTCCGAGCTGAATGGTTATTGGCATCGCCTGGTAGAAAGTGTTCCGGGACAGAATAACCTTCCTCGGACTCTTAGTTACGTTCAAATATGTTCTAAAATGTTTTGGGTTGAAAACAAAGAGCTATCTTGCATCAACAACACAAAAACTATGTTGGTAATCGCTATTACAGTGACCATTGGTGCACGCCATGTTGTTTTCCATCACCATGGGAATTGACCCCTATGCCTTCCCATCATTCCTACATTGTTTCCAGACGTTATGACATAGTAGATGTGCCGTTTTATGATTGGCCTACAAGGATTCAAGCTCCAAACAAAGGAAGAGTCGGATTGTCCATTTTCATGACTGTTGGCCAGTTTTGGTCCAAATCGACTTTTTACCTCACGCAGGCTGTGATCGCCATAGGAACACAAACTGTGTACCAATCTCTTCGTTAAAATGCCTGGATGTTAGCTAAAGTCAGCCGTATGATTCTAGTGATTACTTTTCTGGATATTTATGGAAATGTAGCCTACACTATGTGCTCCGTTGGTGGCCAGTTTTGGTGGATTCTCACACAGGCTTTGATCGCCATAGGAACACAAACTATGTACAGATCGCTTTGTTAGAATGTCTGGATATTACCTAAAGTAAACCGTACGATTCTAGTAATTAGAATTCTGGATATTTACAGAAATGTACACTATTAGGTGGTCAGTTTTGGTGCAAATCTACTTTTGCCTCATGCAGGCCGTGATCCCCATAGGAACACAAACTATATACGGAACGCTTCACGAAGATGTCTAAATACTATCTAAAAAAACTTTACTATTCTAGCGATTATAGGTTTTTAATGTTAATGCAAATGTACACAGAGCGCTCCATCTGTGGAGCCGGGGATTCAGACCCAGGAGTTAGAATCATTAGAATCCCTTTGCTACAACTCCCCAAGTTGAGGTGGATCCTGTTTCCATTGATCATCCTTGAGATGCTTTTACAACTTTATTGGAGTCCACTTGTGGTAAATTCAACTGATTAGACATAACTTGGAAAGGCACACACCTGTTCATATGAGTTCCCACAGTTGATAGTTCATGTCAGAGCAAAAACGAAGCCATGAGGTTGAAGGAATTGTAAAGTTCAGAGACAGGATTGTGTCAAGGAACAGATTTGGGGATTGTACCAAGAAATGTCAGCAGCATTGATGGTCTGCAAGAACACAGTGGACTCCATCATTCTTAAATAGAAGAACCACCAACACTGTTCCTAGAGCTGGCCGCCAAACTGACCAACCTCCCAGACCAAACTGACCAACCTCCCTATCCAAACTTACCAACCTCCCTGACATAACTGACCAACCTTCCTGATCAAACTGACCAGCCTCCCAGACCAAACTGACCAGCCTCCCAGACCAAACTGACCAACTTCCCTGACCAAACTGACCAACCTCCCTGACCAAACTGACCAACCTCCCTGACATGACCAAGTTTGGCCCGTTATGGATTTTGCGATAAACTATTAGAAAATATAATTCAAAATATGACATCTGAACAAATACTTGAATGACAAAAATGCTCTCTTCTAAGACTCACAAAACATGCAAGTAGTTAGAACTGGTAAAGTAAAAAAGTAATTATTTTGTAGAAGAAGACGAGGTTGAGTACTGATTATCAATATTCAGGGATACTGTCAGGACATCCATACTGTATCTCATACATGGGACTCCTGATGTGAAGCTCATGCAGCGATCGGCACCCAAAGGGGTGTGAAGATTAAATTGGATTTTAAATTAAACTAATGTTCTTGTGTGGAGTCGACAACTGTTTTTTGATTTCTCATGTTTCCCATAAAAGAATGAGTATTCCAATACGCTTTTTAGTACTGTGTGGATTATGTATAATCTTTTACAGGGATGTCATGTTTAAATAAATGTCTGACAGTTCCCAAAACCTTTCAAAGAGGGATGAAGACCATATGTCCAATGCCATTATTTAGTTCATGAATGTGTGCGTTTTGTTTTTGCCAAAGGGAAGTTTTCTGTGATCTCCTGCAAAAACAAATAGGGATTTCAGTTGAACTATATAAACTTCATAAAATCATAAGGCAAGTATTTTATATTATACAAGATAAGATACATGTAATGCTGACAATGAAATGTTATATCAACTGGCTCAGACGATGCTGACAATGAACATTTCCAGGTAAATAATCAAATGAATTAGCATATTGCTTGTTCTGCATCTTTGACCAATACTACAGAAACACAACTTAAAATGTGACTGAATGTCAACTTGTAGAACATGTCTTACCTGTAGATTTCAATGTCAAAATCTCAGAGTAGGCTGAATTTTCATTAGGATTAGCTGTTTTTTCTGTAGGAATAATCTGTTTTGGTTATTCAGATTTAATACAGTGATAAAATTTTTTATTGCACTGTTGATTCACCTAAAAAACACTGCTGTGGTCATCACTATCCTCTTGCAATAGGACCAGCTGGATGGCAAAAACAGTGCAAGTAGTAACTCAAAGGTAATTTGAATAAAAACATAACTATTCAGCATGACAAAATAGTTGAAAAGATAATCTTTGAGTGAGGAAAAGAAGGGTTAAATTCTGGCTTTACTGGCAGAGGGATACAGTGAGTGTCAGGTGTATAATCACAGTTTATTTCTTTCATTTGCGTTTTGAAAATCCATCGCTGGTGGCCCTAATAATCACAGGTTATGTTTGCGCACGTAAAATGTTTGTGTGCGGGTGTTCAAGATTACAAATGTGCATTCGCAAACATGCATTCGCATGCACCAGGCAATGTTTCTGTAAAGTTTTGACAATGTTGGTGTTTGTGGAGCAAAAAATTAGAATACTGCAGATTTAGTGTACACGCGAAAAGCAACGGATATCTTGATTTTTATATACAACAATGTCAATACCCTTTTTGAGAAATTGCCCTTTATTTTTCAACAATATTTTGAAGCAATTAAAAACATGAATAAAACAAATGACAGAATTGGCTAACACATCCTTAGATTTTGGGTTCAGATAAAAAGTTGGATTCTGGAATATTGAGGGTTACTGGATTAATTGGAATGACTAAATATCTGACAGACCTTAGCGGGTAATGTAAAGATGTAGCCCAGTCATATTGAAATAGAAAGCAATAGTTTAGAAACCCTTTCCAAAGGCACTGTACGTACATAACCCTTAAGGTAAAATGCAAATTCCGTTTTTATATGTAATTTGTTGATTAGATATGAACAACTTATTAAACAACATGACCAAAACTGTCAGTTTAAACAATGATTTTGTTAATCGTAAAAGTCCCACACTAAATCGTTAATTTACATGTGATATTAAATAAAAAACAGGAGCAAATATTTGTGTTAGGAATGGAAACATTTACCTTTTTAAAGCCTCAACTATATATTGTAGGATAAAGCACATTCCTACTAAAAACATAACATCACAGTTTACCATTATCATTGTTGTCTGGGTGATGGATCATGTGGTAGATGTTTTTAATACCTGTTGGTCAAAACACCTAATAATATAGAGCAATGAAACATGTAATACAGAGTGGGTGGGAATTGTACGTTTCTGAGGTTACAGTTGGAGGTCTGGGCCTGAGAGACTGACCATACTGCTGATCTGTATACCCAGCATCAGGAGACTGACCATACTACTGACCTGTATACCCAGCATCAGGAGACTGACCATACTACTGACCTGTATACCCAGCATCATGAGACTGACCAAACTACTGACCTGTATACCCAGCATCATGAGACTGACCAAACTACTGACCTGTATACCCAGCATCATGAGACTGACCAAACTACTGACCTGTATACCCAGCATCAGGAGACTGACCATACTACTGACCTGTATACCCAGCATCATGAGACTGACCATACTACTGACCTGTATACCCAGCATCAGGAGACTGACCAAACTACTGACCTGTATACCCAACATCAGGAGACTGACCATACTACTGACCTGTATACCCAGCATCAGGAGACTAACCACACTGACCTGTATACCCAGCATCAGGAGACTGACCAAACTACTGACCTGTATACCCAGCATCAGGAGACTGACCATACTACTGACCTGTATACCCAGCATCAGGAGACTGACCATACTACTGACATGTATACCCAGCATCAGGAGACTGCCCATACTACTGACCTGTATACCCAGCATCAGTAAACTGAACCTGGGTAGATCCCTGGTCCTGCTGTGGGTCCCGGTTGGTGCTCTGGGGATGGATGGGCCTACAGGGTGAGAGACACTAATGAAGACACACATATAACATGTTACTGTATGAATCAACTTAATTTAGAGGCAGATGTACTCACCAGAATATTTTGTTAGAACAGGAACCTATTCAGAAATTCACAATATTAAATCAAGCCATTTATGTTTTGAACTACTGTCTCGTAAACATGTCCTAAAAAGTTAAGATATAGTGAAAGTATCACCGTTGTTGTTTTTATATTGACACAGCATGACCAGAAAGATGGTCAGTAGAACAACAGCAACAACCAGACCCACAACCACTCCAACTAGGACTGATGTAGAGGATACAGGAACTATGACAGGGGAGAGAACAGAACAACACAAAGAGATGCAGAGTAAATTTAATGTAAATAAAGAAAATATATTCCATTAGGCATTGTATACAGAATATAAATGATTTTATATTTATATAATATAAAATTTTAGTTTAGTTAAACTGCAGGAGTGCAAAGTCTATCCTTTTATACAAATCATGATCATAATATAATGTTAACACTACACTACATATCACTTACTACCACTGATGTAAAGGTACCGTGATCATAATATAATATTAACACTACATATTAAATCACTGACTACCACTTATGTAAAGGTACTGTGAATAAAATGTAATGTTAACACTACATATTAAATCACTGAAAATCGCTGATGTAAAGGAAACATGATAATTACATGATGCAAACACAATATGATAAATTACTGACTACCTCTGATGTAAAGATGCTTTGATCATATTTTCACATTATATTTCGCACCTCTCACTTTCATCCAGCTTCCAGGTGATTCTCTCTCATCTGATTGACACCTATAGGAACCTTCATCTGACTTAGATACTGTAGGGATGGTCATATCTCTTGAGGTCTCATTACTGATGAGTACTCTGTCTTTGTAGAAATCAGCTTTGGGGTTAGTGTGTGGTTGATTTCTAAACATACAATGAAGAGTCACAGAGGCTCCTTTAGTCACAGGATGGACTGGGCTCTCTAGGATCACATCACCGACTGTGTAAAATAATAAATAACACTATAAATGTGGAATCGTCACTGATCATATATTAATGTCTTAAGAGATTCTATTGCATTGGATACCATCATTCAGTTACAGAGTTATACATAACATCTGGGATTAGAATATTAAAGTGTGTGTATCATGGAACTACCAGACACTGTGATGTTGACAGCATTACTGTACTGTCCTGATCCAGACTCACACCAGTACACTCCACTGTCCCCTGTGTCTGTGGAGGTGATGGTACATGTGGACCCTGTTATTGATCCCCAGTTAGGGAAACACCCTGACTCCACTCCTGTCTCTGTGTATCTCATCAGACTCCATCCAGTAGAGTTTCCCTTCAGATCACAGGTCAGTGAGAGAGACTTGGATGTAAAGTGATGAGTTCTGTTGGGACTTATTCTGAGAGACATTGAAGACTGCAGATCTGAACAAAGACTGAAAGGATCAGACCATTAGTTGTAATTTTGTACACATCAGGGTAACTTACATGGAATTCAATGTAGTTACCTCCTGACCAGAGAAACTGAGGTTCACTGTAGTCTGTGTAATAGACTGGGTCTCCTCTCCCAGCTCTACACACATATCCTCCTGTGTCAGTAGGACCAGCAGGACTCAGAGTGTAAGACTCTTCAGTAGTCCCATATCCAGATATGGGCTCTACAGAGTAGGACTTGTCCAATAGAGAGGGTAACCCAGCTCTGTAGGGAACAGTCTTGTACCAGGAGAACCTCCAGCCTGTAGACGACTCTTTAACTTCACAGTTCAGAGTCACTGAGTCTCCAGGGTTCAGCCACTGAGGAGAGATAACACAATTACCTTCAGTATCAGACATATAATAAAACACAAATTATATTAACTTCTCTTGAGCACATAAACAAAGGTCTTGTCCTCCAAAGTTTAATCAGGGCAGGAGACAAGGACAATTTAGAGAGTGCACTCCTTAGATGTACAAGGATTTACAGTGGAGAAGGAGAACTGACCCTACTCCCCCGGCACAATAATATAGCAGCGTAAGACCTTGGGGCTGTAAATGTACAGTAATATAAACTGTGTTGTAGTAATAGAGTATATACAGATGTCGGATGAGTGAAAGCTACACAAAGAGATACATGCAATACATTTCGATCTGCAACGAGAGCAAAATGAGACTAAAGGTCTAGTATGTAAGGATGGGAGCCACCATGAACAAAGTCATACTGCTGCTCAGAATACAGCTCAGTCACAGATTTCACCACTGTGGCTCAGAGAGTTCAAAATGGCAGGACAGATAGGTGAACCTGGGCAAAAAGAGAAATTAACGTTCTCCAGTCTAGCTCATCAAATTGAACATGGTATTAGCAAAGGCTTCCCTAAAAATTAAATAGCTAATGCAGTCATTAGAGCCATTGCACCTGGCATGCAACTGCACAGCTATTTAGAAGGAAAACCAAACTTCACGTTGCCCACACTGAGAAGAATCTTAAGGTCCCACTATCAAGAGAATGGAGTGACTGAGTTATACAAACAGCTGACATCAGAGGTCCAAGGGAGTAAAGAAACCCCACAGAAGTTTCTTGTCAGAGCTCTAGACCTGAGACCGAAAAACCTTTTTGCTTCTCAAGAGGCTGAGTCAGGACTAAAGTATGATTGTGTTCTCATACACTGCAAAACCTGTTAAGTCAGGTGAATTCAATATTTTTTAGGAAACCGATCGCCTTGACAATGAGTTAACTAACTCTGAATATAAAAGGACACCAAATTATTTTTACTTACTTAAACTTTGCCTAATGGTTTTATTCAAACATTTTTTAAACTCTACTTAACTTACACATATTATTTAATTAATGTAATCTATTTGATTGTGCCATACTTAGTTGCCACACTTTCACTGTACTCAACATTACTGAGTACTACAACTCAAAATATTTACTTCACTTTAATTCAAACATTACTATGACATTACTCAAACCTTTTTTGGAAACCGATTAAAACATACTTAATTTTCCGTGCATAAAGCTCAAAGCCAGTACATCTTCAGGCATACAAGGAGTCTATATTTTAAGGCTTGAAAAATACATTGTAAACCTCAATAAGTTCCCAGAACTCAAAAACATTAAGGCGGACAGTTGCCACGACATTTTTAAGTTACTAAAAGTTTGCAGAATTTATATGTCTAGGGTAAGTTAAACATTTACATTTTCATTCCATACTACTTAAATTATTGAGAAAGCACACACAAACATTTTCGGTTGATACAACTTAAACAGGGTTTCAAATTTCAGTTGTATTTGCTTTTGAGTAATATAATAAGCCACACCTACAATATCATTTTCTATATGCATTGCCCTTTCAAGTGAACTCTAGAGTTACCAACAATGACTACATTGGTTAATGACAGAGACATGGTTATTGAACACATTTATTTTCTATAATTTCACTTCCTTGACTGCTATAAAATAGTCAACTGTGAATATCTAACATATCCCATAAATCCTTATTTTGAAGTCTTGCAACCCACCTAGCTCACAGACTATTCATTTCAAATGTCCTCAAAAACACTGCTGTCTGATTAAAATCCTAGCCAGGTTGCCAGAAAGCTATGGTTAAAAAAATGTCCTTAACTTTCAGGAAATTCCCAGATTTCCAAAAGTAAAATCACTGCTTCCCCTAAGATTTCTGGAAAACCTGAAAAATCTTTTCAGAAGTGGATGCAAAATATTTGTTTTACTACGTGATTGGATTACTTTAGACATCAAATGTGTGTTTGATGTTTGTGTAACTAAGATGAATTAGTCAGTCAATGTACATGCAATAAAAGGATAACAAAACATTCCAAATTATCAACCTGAAGCAGAGCATGCTGGGAACATTTTCATTTTAAACTTAAAACTTAAAAATTGAGAAGTCACATGAACACTTTAAGTCATTAGAAACATTTCTCTAACTTTGAGTTACACTTAATATATTAGGATTTACAGTGTAACAAAGTATGTTTTTTCACACAGTCATCACAGGCCTTCAAAATGATAACATTAAGGGGTGATCTACAGCCCTATCTCTAGCAAACTAGGATGCCCTCTCTCCAGTGCCATTTGGAGGGCAGAGTCACTGGCTTTTTGTTGTCTCTGTTGCACCCATTGTGCAATTGGGGTGAACTCTGCTGGTGTAAATACATTTTGTTAAATTCCTGCATAAAATGGGGGGGTTTACGCCATCTCCTGGCTTTTTAATCTAATTATAGAGCTAGCAGCAAAAATGAGGAATTCTGGAAAAATTACTTTTGAATTAATGGGAATGTCTGTCGGTGAGTTGAGTGAAACGATCGTGTAGTAAAATATGTTTACAAAATGTATTCTTTATTTATAAAATGTATGTTTTCTGTAAAATAATTTGAGATTCATAGAACTGTTAACGGGTGTTGCTGACTTGGCATTGGATGCAACTTTTTTGGTTGGTTTTGCATATGCATATGTTCGGTGCTAGCTAAATATCGAACTGTGTAACTGAAAATAATCTTACATTTTCCTTAGGAGAGTTTTTTTACCTCAGAGAAACAGGCATTCTACATTCTTTTTCCCCGAAATTCGCAGGTATTTTACTGTGTTTTATTTTGAGTGTGTTTTTTATTCGTGGGTTACAGTTTTTGGCTGAAGCCAAATTTGTGAATCCTGCTTTAGCCACTTAGGTGAGACATTTAGTTTGAAGTGGGTGATTGTAGTTTATTCTGAATATCTGTAAAGTAGACATAATTACATTAAAAAAAATATTCTATGATCACATTCTGAAAAATTTACCTCAGAATTAGAGGAAATGTCTGTCGGTGAGTTGAGTGAAACAATCGTGGGGTAAAATACAGTTACAAAATGAGAGTTTTGTTACCTCAGAGAAACAGGCATTCTACATGATTTTTCCCTGAAATTTGCAGCAATAAAAGGCCTACAATCCACAACAAGCGTGTGAGAAGTCATTGAGTTGGAGGACGGATAAAGGAGGTCACACTGGCAATGCCCAGCCCTCATTTCAGGGTGGTTGCGGTTGGTTGGTGTCCCTTTGCTTGATGCTTGGCAATATGGGTTGATCGAGTCCCTGCCCGTTGGGCCCTGGGTGTTTTGTAAAAGCACTTTGTGACAACTGCTGATGTAAAATAGGCTTTATAAATACATTTGATTAATTGAAACAAACACAAGTGATGAGTTACTTCTTGAGAAACTGAATGTAGCATGTGCTAATGAAGTACAGAGACTACTTGAAGTATCAAGTATACTTCCAGTAGCATGTGCTAATGAAGTATAAAGAAACTACTTGGGCAAAATAGGGCCGCCTATGTACACTTAGCCCAGTATAAAATGTTCCATCTCATGGGAAGAAAGAATAAGTGCAGACCCATGATAAGATAAATAAAGCCCACTCTGATGTGCTAACTGAACTTAAAGAAATGCGTTTTGATATGGCTGTACCGAAAAACCCCAGTGCAGAAGTTTTACAAATCAGAGAGTCAATGGAACAACCTCACCTTATGTCAAAACAGAATGTGCCTTCTCCTGCAGCACCAGACAGCACCAGACTAGCTCCAGTACCCACCTCAAAGATACTGTCCCCCACCTGGTCGTGGACAGAGAGGAGAGACAGCACAATAACAACAAAGGTTTGCGCCTCAGAGACATTATCCGGCCACACCCCGCTCACATGTTAGAAGATGTTTCAGTTGTCAACAAAGTGGGACGGATGAACACTGCACTCATTGCTATAGGTGTTGGAGCACTGAACCCTTCCTTGCAGGCTGCAGATCTAGGGGAACAAGAATGGAAAAAGAGGATCCTTTAAATGATGGAGAGTTGCCCCCATAGGACAGGGAGTGACCTTCCATACACTAATGTGAAGCAGGCAAGCCTAGTTCAGCCGGCCCGCAATTAAAAGTGATAAATGTTGTTGCCCTCACTGGATTCAAACCCAGATCTCCCACGTAAGTGGCTGTGTGTTTATCCACAACACCACGGTGCTGTACTTTTCCTCAGTGTCAGAAAAGCATCTCGACATTAGATCATTTTGTTACGCATTAACATCACGCCAAGTTTGAATATTTTGCTAGTCACCATTAAGCATTTTGTTAAACTGAACGTTTCTTATTAAGTGTTTCTCCACCACAAATAGCATCTATGACATGTATGGCTTTTGTCACTGGCTGTTTTAACAGCTTATTAGCCAGTAATAGGCTTACTAGTATCTTACTACTTGAACTTAACACAGCCAGAGCTATTTCGATGCAGAAAAACATTTGTTTGTCTTTCATTCGTGAATGACATTGATACAAGAACTAACCCTAACCCGATAACTTACTTTTTCGTCAAGTGAAGATGAGAGAATCGTGGACACCCCTACTCTTTTACTGCCCAAGGGGTTTTTATTACCCCATAAATCATGCACAGATGCATACTTCAAAAATCCACCAGAAATAGTCGCAATATAAACAGTTTTATTTTTAGGCTTACTATAATATAGCTACTGAAGTTTGTAGCCAGATAAGTTTTTATCTATCCTGACCCAAAAAGCATGCACAGATGCGTACTTCAAAAATCCACCAGAAATTGAGAAATATTGAAAAATACCACCAGAAATACTTCAGCAAGTCATTTAAAGACCATGTAACCCATGTTAGAAAAGTGTTACAGCAACTGAGACAGCATGGAATCAAATTAAAGCCCAGCAAATGCAAAGTATTCAGACATGAAGTTCCCTAACTTGGGAGGATTGTATTGTACTGAAGGCAGCAAAATGGATCCAGCTGACACTATTGCTGTGAGAACGTTAAAGGATAAAAGGCCATCCAATGTCGGCAGTTAAGAGCAATCATGGGGCTGGTAAGTACCTACAGGCAGTTTATAAAAGATCCTTTATGCATCACAGGACCCCTCTACAATTCGCTGAAAGGGACAACAGAACCAAATGAAAAGAAACACAGTAAGACAGGAAAAAGACAAGCACAAGGTAAAAACAGAGGAGTGCCCTCACACAAACCAGAATCCGAATCAGGTTCTAAAGGAGTTTTATTGCCAAGTTGAATACTCGAGCTGAATACTCCATGGTCCATCGCAATACCTGCCCAGTGCAATGAGGAAACACAAAAGGCAATCCATGTAGCAGAAATAAAGCATGCTCAAAGAGATGACCAGACCATTGGTCCAGTGGTAAAATGTAAACTTGCAGACACCTACTGGATGCCAATTACGACCCTTCTGTTCAGAAAATAGAATGGGAAAAGCTGTTTGTTGCAGACAGACAGCAATAAGGGCTCACCTGGTCCTACAAAAAAGGTACAAGGCGGATGTCTTAAAAGAACTGCATGAGATGGACCATCAAGGCATCGATAGAACAACATCATTGATCAGAGACAGATTATTTTGGCCCCATATGCAGAAAGAAGTATAGGATTATGTTGCAATGAGCTGTATTTGCCTGAAACAAAAGAAGCCCTGTAAAGAAATACATCCACCCCTTGCAAATATTATCACAACCCAGTCCTTTGAACTCTTATCCATTGATTTTGTTCACTTGAATAAATGCAAAGGAGGTTACAAATATATACTAGTAGTGGTTGACCATTTCATGCGCATCGCGCAAGCATATGCCACCCCATCAAAATCTGTGAAGACAGTTGCTGAACGCATATTTGGTGACTACGCATTAAAGTTTGAATTTCCTCAGATGACTCACCATGATCAGGGAGGTTAATCTGACAACCAGCTGTTCGCTCAATTAAAGAAGAATTGTGGTGTGATGTGGTCAAGGATGACGGCTTACCACTGCAAGAAAACGGACAGACAGAACTTTTCAATTGGACACTACTCCAAATGTTGAAAACACTTACTGAACAAGAGAGGACAAACTGGAAACAGTCATTGAACAAATTGATTTAGGCGTACAACTGTACTAGGTTTTAGTTCACCGATTTTTCTCCACTCCACATGCTGTAATGGATGGTCCCCAAATCTACAAATTGACCTTCTCTTCAGGTTGACTCCAATCACAGGAACCGCTAATCATCAATAATACATGGAGAACTGGAAGAGGCAGATGCAACAAGCATATGAAATCACAAGGGAGAACTTGAAAAAGGCAACAGAAAGGTCCAGCAAGAAGAATTCCTAGAGCCAGATATCTGTCAGAATGAAGAGGAGCAGCCACTGAAAAAGCCTACGAAGGAGAAAATTCCAATATCACCATCACCAGCTCCTAGCAAAGTAAGCTATGAAGAAGAGCAGGGATATCAGTTGCCAAGGAGAGAAAGACGAGCTCCTAAAGTCTTCAGCTATGACAGTCTCAGGACTCCAGCTTGCTACAGTATGGGAAAAGGAAATTAAATGACTTACCAGTATCAGCCTATACATTATAGCGGGGTACATCCCATGACTGTGTGGACAAATTCAATGTAACCATACTCACCGGTCTTCGTGTATGGAACACACACACATGTACATACTTTTGATTGACTGTCAATCACACACACAGATGAACAGACATGGACTCTTCAACACAAACACGCACATTCATGCACATGAAATGGACCGTTAACACTAACAGCACTCAAAGGTGACGAGCTGATGAACTCATGCGTACTCATGTAATTTTGTCAAGCTGTGTTCATTTTCCAGAGTTGGGAGTTACATTACAGAGCAAGTAATGGAAATACATAAGCCAAAAGCACACCCTAAGTCATCAGATGTATAATGTCAGGACGACATCTATTCTTGAAGGGGATTATGTAGTTGTTAGAGAATAAAGGGAATAGAATTACTCTGAAATGTAATCAAAATGTTGACAAAAATATATGTTGACATAGCCTTGTTGAAATGTGCTGTTCATTAACAGAATTCTGCTAAACTCGTTGAGTGATTACATGCCTTGATCAGTTATGGAACTGACTAGTTTGGTCTGGGTAGAGGGGGTACCCCTGCTAACCTTAGTCATTACAACTGTTGACACAAAGGGAGCTGCACTGTTTCCTGTGTAACTTATTCACAATTACCCCCCCCCTTCAGGTATAAACATGGTTGATAAACAAATGTGTTATATTTGGTAATTAGGCATTTTACTGTAAGTTATCTATTACGTTGAGTTAATTAATGTGACAAAGTCTTGTAAAAATTAATCATTTAAGTTGGCCAGTATGCTAATTTTCAGTGAGCGTGTTTCATTAGTCCATGTACATGGACGTGCAGTGTGAGTGAATGTTAGCTAGCTAAGTACATACAAATGTTTATGCATGAAAATATACACCTGATACACCTTCAGTAAATGAGTGAAAAGGTTGTCAGGGAAATTTCTCAAATCAATGTATTCTTACTGATTAAAGAATTGAGTCCCCATGTTTAAATTAGAAAAGGAATGTGTGTCACGTCCTGGCTATGCCCCTAGCCATCTCTGCACTGGGCTAGGGCCATAGTCAGGACAGGACGGAAGGTGGCACCTCTAGCCGTCCAGTGGTCGCCGCCGTCAGCTCCCCCTGCCGCCCTGTTGTCGCCGCCGCCAGAACCCGCCGAGGACGGGTCGCCGCCCGGGCCCGCCGAGGACTGGCCGCTGCCACCC
>JACXGI010012889.1:0-12322 GCA_016801175.1 Esox masquinongy | reverse complement strand
CCTTGTTTGTCTAACACCCTGACTGGACCAGACACCTTGTTTGTCTAACACCCTGACTTGACCAGACAGCTTGTTTGTCTACCACCCTGACTGGACCAGACATCTTGTTTGTCTATCAGCCTGACTAGACCACACACCTTGTTAGTGTAACACCCTGACTAGACCAGACACCTTGTTAGTGTAACACCCTGACCAGACACCTTGTTTGTCTATCAGCCTGACTAGACCAGACACCTTGTTAGTCTAACAACTTGAATAGACCATACACCTTGTTAATCTAACACCCTGACTAGACACCTTGTTCATCTACATTAACACAGTGTTTCTCAACCCTGCTCCTGGACGCCCCCCTGCCCTGCACGTTTTAGATCTCTCCCTGCCCTAACATACCTGATGTAGCTCATGATGGACTTGATAATGAGCCGATCAGGTGTGACTGCAGGGAGAGATCCAAAACATGCAGGACAGGGGGGCGCCCAGGAGCAGGGTTGAGAAACACTGGTCTAACACCCTGACAAGACCAGTTTTATGAATTCATCTTTTTTATGTGAACCTAAGATATTTTATAGTATATATGAAAAGTGTGGACTGAGCTCAATGGCTACCAAGTGTACTCATGCATTGAATGCATGTTGTAAGATTTTCGTCTGTTTCTGAACAAATGTGAACGCAAAGAGGAACGAGTGAGCGGGCTGAAGAGTTGGATTCTCATTGTAAGGGTTAGTCTGGTTCGCTTACATGTTGGTGCAGTGTGAATGCTCCAGAGCAACTCTAAACACCTTAAAAGATCCCCTGAATTAAACCGAACTGAGACCAGTTCCTGGTTTCGGTTTATCTTTGTTTAGGGCAATGTGAACAGTTAACAGTTCTCTCATTAATATTCCCACATTGCCTTAGACCCTCACTTCACTTCAGAGAGGAAAAAAGATGATGTGCATGTTGGTGGTGCAATTTAGATTTACAAAAGGCTCTGCCATGTATCCTGTCACAAGGAAATTTACATAGGCCACATATTTTGCTTTAAATAAAAATAAATGCAACTTGCAAACCAGCTTTGAAAATGTAAATGGCTACATTCCTCACTGTCCAGTAAGATTCTGATAGTTTGCCGGCATTTACCCAGAGTGCAATTGGTGAATGTTGGAAAAGGGTCTTGGTTCCTTTCTAAACATAGCAATGTGTATGCAAAGAGGAATCTGTCAGGCCTCAAGTGAACTAGCAAAAGACCAGTATCCTTACTCAAAAAAGATAGGGCATACAGGGAAAGTTATTTAGCTTTTTTTCACCACAGAGTTTGCTTTAGAGGTGCCTAAGATTGGTTCTTAGGAAGGAATGTTTGGGAAAACAGACTGGTCAGGAGGTAGGACGATGAATCTAATGAGTGCAACATCACCTGATGACTAATACGCAGTAGGTTTTACTGTCTGAACTGGCTTCCCTTTATTTCTTGCTGTTGTCTTTCTATGGGTTTGTGTCAAGTTCTGCTATGCAAGTGTTTTAACAGCCAAACTGTTCTGCGGTCAAGAGTTTGTTTCAACACGCTGACCGATAGAAAATAATCCACATTCTTTTAGGCTTCTCTTTCAGCCAAGCAGCCTCACCCATTCATCCTTTACAGCAAGTAGAATTCTGGGTAAATATACTTGGCCAATTTTGGCGATTCTGGTTTTGATACAGCCAGCCCCACCCAGCCACTTTTGTTCCTCTAGCTATGCTCTGTTCTGTCCCTCTCTGTTGTGCTCTGCCTCTCTAGCTTTGTCTGTTTAGCTCTGCTCTGCTCTCTTCTGTGCTTTTTCTCTAGCTCTGCCCTGTTATGTCCTTCTTGCTCAGTTCTGTTTTCTTCTGTTCTGTTATTTCCCTCTAGTTCTGACCTGTTCTTTCCCTATAGCTCTGTTCTGTCCCTCTTCCTCTGCTCTGTCCCTCTATCTCTGCTCTCCTGTCACTCTAGCAATTTTCAGTCCCTCTAGTTCTGTTCCTCTAGCTCTGTTTTCCTCTGTTTTCTTCTTCTAGCTCTGTTCTGTCCCTCTAGGTCTGTTTTGCTCTTGTTTGTTCTGTCCCTCCAGATCTATTTTGTTCTGTTCCTCTTGCACTGTTTTTTTTCTCTTTTCTGTCCCTCTAGCTCTGCTCTGTTCTGTTCGGTTAAACCCACAAACAGATGGTTTGTGTTAGCCTCCCCTACTGTCCTCTCCCTGTCTCCCCTTTATTCCCACTCTCCCCTGCTCTCCCTCACTCCCAGACTCTTATCCTTCTCCCCTTTCATCTCCTCTCGCAAGACTACAGTTTGCTGGGAGGACAAACCTAGAATAGGGTTGTATTTATAACTGATGGAGGGTAGCTATCCCGGGAAGAGGGTTGAAGGTAAAACATACAGGAGGATAGCTCTCTGGGAACAGGAGGTCTTAGCTCCTTCAGATCCATGTCTAACTGGGGAGATGTCTGCGTTTTGTTTATTGTTATCTTGTGATGTTATGTAATAACAGCCTTCCGGACATCAGGCGGACCAGGCAGCAGCGATCTGATGTGGCCGTGCAGAGTTTTTGCTGCAAGGCTGATGGCATGCAAGTCAAGATAAAGCGGTGGAGTCGAGAGGAAACCGCAGAGTCTGCAGGAAGAGGCACCACATCTCAGGGTCCTAGTGTCAGCTTTTCCAGGGTGACACGGGCTCTGAAAACCAGTCGGTCTGCCTCAAGTTTCTTGCCGGGACAGGTTCAAGATTGCAGGGATTCTAATGACCGCAAAAACTGACCTTCGTCCATGTACCTCTCGTTTGGCATGTACACCGCTAACAATGTTTTCTGTCTGGGTTTGAAAGCATCTTGGTCTAGCTCTGGGTCACCAGAGGTAGGACCAGCTGTTTGTTCTGCTCTGGTAACGCGGCAGCCATTGGCAGTTCATTGAGATGGAGTGAACACGGTCAAGACCGTTTCAAGAGCAGGACCGTTTGAAGTTGAGCTCTGCTAAAACCGTTGCTGGCTTGGGTTAGGCGGAGGGCAGAATGAACACAGGAAGTGCTGCTTGAGAACTCTTTGTGCAAAGTGAATTTGTATTCGCAGTGAACTCAATGACCCAAATTACACCAGAAGCAGCCTCAAAATGCAAATAAATGTGAATAATTTAGACAAATCAGCCAGAACCCATCGGACTGGACAATCAGAACATTAGATCTGGAAGTCATCTTGGAGGAGTTCAGATGCAGTCTTTGTGCAGAGAACAAACAAATGTCTGTGGGCGTGGTATAACATTTGGCCGGAGCCAGGCCGCCGACACCTCCTCAGGGAGACAGACTGGGTAGCGCTGGGCTGAAAGGTCTGGGAGGGAGTGGACCCGGCGGGACACCCCATCCATCCTTTTGTCCTGTCCTCCCATTTCTTCTTTTTTAGCCTCCTTAGTCTGTTGCTGGCCGGTAGATGCTTTGTTGTCCGTCCAACCTGGCATTCACCACAGCCCCCCAGCTTTCTACTCTGGCCACCAGACTCTGACACTTCGCCACACTCAACTGGCGTGGCGCCCCACCTGTGCCCTTCCGGCCGGCACCTGAGTTGGCACGGCTTCACGGCCTGGTGTTGCGTCAGGGATTGGGCTTTTCAGCCTGACCATCCGGGTTGCCAGGCTGCGGTGACCTGCCCGGAGCACCGGCAGGCACAGAGAGGACAGGGCTCTGCAGGGATAGCCTCGCTATTCAAGCATGACAACCCTGTGGCGATGGAATGAAGAGAACATTTGATATTGGAAAGTGGGGAAAAGCTGTGTTTTTGTTGTAAAGATGTAGGCTAGGCAATATTGTCAGGAAATGTTTTTCAGAATTCATTTCAAGGGAATCATTTCCAGGTTGACAAACTCTTTTTTTTTTTGGAAGAGATTCTCACGTTAAGTTCTCACGCCGTTGCATTTGGGCAGGGATGATTTTCTGCCTGGATGGGTGGGTTGTCTATCCCCTTGACCCCTTAAGAGTTTCTTTTTTGTTCTTGTTGCTCACATTTTATTGGAATGGATTTTCTTACCGTTTTAGAAACAATGCCAAAACATTTTAGTCTTAAATTAAGCCAAGATATGTATTCCTGTCATGCTTTGTCCATAGATTGCTCACTAGGTAAGGGTGTCAATGTATCATTTTGTAATTTTTGGGTGAAATGTCCCTTTAAAGCAGCATCCTCCGGTGGGCTAGGGGTGGCCGATGTCAAGATGTCTTCTAAAGCAGTTCTGATGCCGTTTTGGTTCTTTATCACACTGCACATTCAACCAGGAAGCCTAGACCAAAATATGGTATTGGAGGTCCAGGAAGGGGCACTCTTCCTGGGGGGTTAAAGGGATATTTCCCCGAGTGGGGTGCCCTGTTTCGGGATGGGACATTAAATGGATGCCCTGACTGTAATCACTGAAGATCTCATGGCACCTGATGTATGAGTTGGGTGTTTACTCTGGTGTCCTGGCTGCATATCCAACATAGCCCTCCAATTGGAACGGTCCGCCTTACTATCCCCAGCTTCCAATTGGCCTGTTCATCCCTTTTCCCCCTGTATGAAAACACTACTATATAATTGTGTTTGCAATCAATAATGGATGTATGTCTCTCAGGATAAGAACGTCCGTCGAGTGTAATGTGAATGTGTCAGACACCTGTCTGGAGGAGTCATCTGGAGGGCCCCGAGTTCAGCACCAGGTCACAGACTCCCTCACCTCCCACTGACACCATCTGTACACACACACACACACACACTCACTCTCCTGTTGCACTAGTGTTCTTATTCTGCACCAGGGCACCAGCAAAACTGGTGTTGTTGTTAGTGCTCCACACCAGGGCACAGTCAAACATGTGTTGTCATTAATGTGAAAAGAGAAACCTCTTAAATTTGAGAGCAAAAGCAACAGAACGATATGATTTATGAAATACTAGGGGGGCATCCCGGGAGAGGGAAGGAAACAGATCTCGATTCATTCACTTCACCACCACACCTTTTTCTCCCACCATGTGGATCTCCCAAACTGAGGCAATCTCTCTCTGGAAGGTTATCTCTGGTTAACTTTAGCTATCAGCAATCCTGTTTTTCTCATCTCACTAAAAACATTCCACTAACATGCTAATGAAGCCATACAATAAGATTTAACTAAGCATTTAAATAACTTAACTTGTTTGTGAATTGTAAACAGTGAGATGTAGATTTGGTCTTTCTTTTTGATCAGTGTGGCTGCATACTTCCTGTTGTTGTGAGCATCCAATTTATGGGACATTGTTACTCAAAAGATGCTAGTCAGCCTGCTTCTAAGGGAGCCATGATGAATAGCTACATTTCATAAAGAAAAAAATCTACGGACTTGCTTCAGCTGTATAAAAAAAAAATAGAAAGTCTTCCATAGCCATTTTATTTTGAATGTGTTCAATATATAAAATAATTTTGTGAAGTAATACAAAGTATTCGGTTGTAATGTTTCAATGTTTTACATTGAAGGTGACCCAACAATCCTCCAGCAGACCAACAGTGTGTCCACGCTGTAGTCCGTTAGCAAACTGCAATTTAGAAGCTCAGTGAGCCAGACCTACACTGCCTGTCATATGTTTGAGCAGGGCTGGATCAAAGCCTGCACACACAGTATCTCTCCTGACTGAAGGTTCAACAAGTCTTTTTTTTATATACAGTTGCTAAATAGATATTGTACATTTTGGGGTGTTAAATGTCTGGCAATACAACAGGAGATGGTGGGCTCTGTAAGTAGAGCTGCCTCCCATTTATAATTACTTGGTTACGTGAAGATGATGCCTCCAAGTGTTGGTTAAGGTAATGTGGTTAAAAGTCATGACATTCCATCTGTCAAAATGCTGATGAACCCTGCTGTGTGACTTGTAGCTAATCTTCCCTAGCTTCCAATTGACTGATTCATCTTCTCTTCTGGCTGGTTGGTTGTCTCACTGACTGACTAGCTCTGAGCCTGGGTCCTCTCTAGGTTTCTCTAGGTTTCTTCCTAAATTTCGGCCTTCTTAGGGAGTTTTTCCTAGCCACTGAAATTCAACACTACTGTTGTTTGCTCCTTGGGGTTTTAAGGCCGGGTGTTTTGTAAAAGCACTTTGTGACAACTGCTGATGTAAAAAGGGCTTTATAAATAAATTTGATTGATTGATTGATTGATTGATTGACTAGCTGGCTGGTTGGTTTGCCGGCAGTTTGGTTAGTAGACTGGATGCTTAACTGGCTGACTGGCTGTCTGTGTGTGTGTGTGCTGCCTGCCTATAGCTGTGTCAACTCTGCTGTCTTGAGTGGGAATCCCAGCAGGGGCGAGTTAGCTGTCCTCCCTTCGTCACTCCCTGTGGCTTGTTAAATCACCTCTGAAGCGGCAGACAGAGGCAGAGTCAGTGTTGCACTGAAGTCACTCACTCAGACAGACAGACATCCTTTCTATCGGGGTGAGAAAAGGGAGTGGGTGAGAGGAAACAATGAAGGAGGGAGGTCAGGAGGGAGAAAAGGTGAGGGAGAAAGTGAAGAAGAGAGGGTCAGCTATATAATGTACCATAAAATGTATACCACCATATCATCTATATAGCCGTATCATCTAAATCACCATGTCATCTATAATGCCCTCCAGAATTATTGGTACCCTAGGTAAATATAGGTGACAATAGGCTGTGAAAAATGTAATTGTTGTCAGCTTGATCTCACAATATTATGAATCTAACCTGTAAGTGAGTGCATATTGTTTAAAGGAATGACAAAATCGATGTGAACAAGTAATTATTCAAAAACAAGCGTGCCACAATTACTGGCACCCCTGCAATTAGTACTTTCTTTGTGCACCCTCCTTTTGCCAAGATAACAGCTATGAGTCATCTCCTGTAATGGCTGTGGGAGACAGGAAGGGATTTAAATCCATACAGAATCTACCCAGATCCTGCAGAGTTCTCGGTCCTCTCTTGTGGACTCTCCTCTTCAGCTCACCCTGCAGGTTTTCAATGGGAATTAGTTTAGTGGACTGTGATCGCCATTGCAAAAGCTTGATCCTTTGGTCAGTGATGATTTTTGTGTGGATTTGGACATATGCTTTCGATAATTGCTCTTACGACAACCCAGTTTTAGATTCTTGGCAGAGGCAGACAGATTTTGGCTTAAAATGTCCTGGTACTTTATTGAGTCAGTGTTACTATGTATATTAACAAAGCTCCAAGGGCCTTTGGATGTAAAACAGCCCCGCAACATCACAGATCCACCACCGTATTTCACAGTAGGTATTAGGTAATTGTCTGCATTTTCCACATCTGGTGTTTGTCGCCAAAAAGATACATTTTAATCTCATCAGACCATAGAACCTAGCTCTAATTAAAGATGTAATTTAGCAAATTCTAAGTGCTTCTGTGTTCTGGTGACAGCACAGGCTTTTTTCTGGCAAGCCTTCCAATACACATGTATTCTCTTTCAGGCATGTTCATCACAGCCCTGTTGTTTTCCATTTCTTAATTAATGCCCTAATAGTGAGATGATATTTTCAGGCATGTAGTTAACTTTTCATAGCTGTTGACTGATTTGTGAAGATCAACAACTTTTTGTCTTTTTTCATTTATGTTCTCTGGCTTTTCCCATGTTGATGGATGACTAATCTAGGGTGCCAATAATTCTGCATTGGACTGCATATGGCCATTTCACCTATATCACCATATTAGCTCCATCACCATATCATTGATATTACCTATTTCAATATATCATCTATTTCATTTATCACCATATTGTCAATATAATCTATATCGCCATATCTGTTTCATCATATATATCATATTTGAGTGAGGAGCAGAAGCGTTAAATTTTAACCCTTTTTCTACTTTTTTGGAAAGGAAAGAAAAAGGTGCAGCGGTCTCTTAATTTTTTCCAGAGCTGTATATGTTTTTAAATATCCATCTATTAGCACTGAATCTTTAAGGGTTAATTGATCTGTTTATTAACACTGATTATTTTACAGTTAGTGGATCCCTCTATTAGCAATGATTCTGATTAAAAAAAAAAAAAGATTTGGACAATTGCTTTTTTTATACGTCTGTGTCCCTTGGAAGGAAGGGTTCTGTTTTCCCAACAGCCTTCTCTTTATTGAAACTGTATCCCAGATGGCACACTACTCCCTATGTAGTGCCCCTGTAACCCATAATGCCCTGGTTTTAAGTAGTGTCTTATGGAGGAATAGGGTGCAGTTTGGGCCTGAGGCAGTGAGTTCGGAAGTTGTTGGTCCGTAAATCACTGTCAGAATGAATACATGGGCTGGAGGGCTTTCCTCTATCGCTGAGCTTTAAGCCACAGCTATATAATGGGAGGAGAGGAATGAAGGAAGAGGGGAGGACAAGAGGAGGAGGGGTGAGGAAAGGAGCTGGAGAGCAGAAGAGCTGGGATTGTGTCACCAGGGAGTTGTCTAATAAATTGGAAGCAGCACTGGAACATATACTGTACCTCAACAACACAATCAAACCTCAACAACACAATCATGCCTCAACAACACAATCATTCGCCTACAAAACAATCATGCCTTAACAACACAATCATACATCAACAACACAGTCATACCTTAACAACAAAATAATGTCTTAACACAAAAATGCCTCAACAACACAATCACATGTCAACACCTCTGTCTGAACACCGGCCTGTCTCGCAAGCTTATGTCTGTCTGGTCAAAAGCAAGCCCATGACCTTAGTAGGAAACTAGTATTAAATGAACGTTAGAATGGACATGATGGTCCTTTCAGATTTGGGTTTTGTTTGACAGTCATACGTTCCAAAGGTTTCTGGCATGTAGCTGGGGGAATTGTCCGGGCACATTGCAACAAGCCTGTACCATCTCAGCCCTCTGTAATTAGGCACATTGATCTTCTGCCTTGGTACAATCCCTGAGGGAGGGATTACAGTGTAACAGAACCGCATCACCATGCTGTAGAGATGAACAGAACCAGATTAAAAAGTAATGCACCTGAACAGAACCACATTAGTGTTACACAGCTGATCGGATTAGCATTGCAATGTCATAATGCTGAACAGAACAGAATTAGAGTTACAGAGCTGAGCAGAACAGCATTACAATGCTATTGAGTGAAACAGAACCACGTCACATTACAACAGGACTGAGGGTCACTGTGTATTGTTTTATATTCTTTTTAGTTCAGGAATTGTACAGCAAATTTTAAAAGTAACATGGGTATTCAGTCCAAAATGAATGGCAATTGCCCCAAAGACAGAATACACTTTACTAGAGTAAGTGCCCCAAAGAAACACAACCCTTAAGAAGTTGAGAATCTCTCTATCATTTTGTCAAGAAGTAAATACAATTAATATTTTAAAAGTTGTCTTCCAATGAATAATGTTTCCTGGGGGAGAATGCCTCCGGACCCCCCCCCCACCCCCCCGGCAAAATCTGATTGGTAAATTATCAGTAATGTTGGTTTTCTGTAATGCCTTGTTGAGTCAGCTGTCACATATAAGGTCACTTACACCACATAGGTTTATTATGCCCTATGGCACTTGTTTATAATGCCCCCTGACAGGTTACAACATTACTGACACAGGTTTATAATGTGTGCTGACACAGGGTTATCACAGATTAAGACTGGTGTAGAATTATTGGATAGCTATCTACTATTAATCTCCAATATTGTGGTAAAACTGGGAAATACTCTGGTAACACTGTGGTAATACTGGGTAATGATATGGTACTAATGGGTAATGATATGGTAATACTGGGTGATTATATGGTAATACTGGGTGATACTGTGGTAATACTGCATAATGTGGTGGTAATTATGGCAGTATTGTGGTAATACTGGTTACTGCTGAGGTAATACTTGTGTATTCTGTGGTAATGCTGTGGTATATGTGATAATACTGTGGTAATTCTTGGTAATTCTGTTTTAATACAGGTTATTAATAGTTAATGCTGTGGAAATACTTTGGTAATATTGTAGTTTTATCGGCGTAATGTTGGGGTAATACTGTGCTAAGGTTCTAAAGCCAAAAGAACAACAACTAAAATCTCTCACAGTATTTCCATTGCAGACAGACTGAGAATTGTTTGCTTTGTCTGCATTGTGCCAAAGAATCTGTCAGATAGTTTTCCCCTATAGTAGCTACTGTTTCCAACAGTTCAATTCGGTTCTGTTCTTGTCTTTACAGAAACAGGCCTCCTTTATTCACAGACAAATGCTGCGTTGCCGTTTCATGTCTCCTCAGACATGCCTCCTACAGTCATGTTCAGCCAAAGACTTCAAAGTTGCTCTCCGTTGTGTTGTTGGATATGCAGCAAATAGGGGTCGTCGTGTTTGGCTCTTCAAAGATCCATTTAATGCAGTGCATGTAGGGGAAAGGGGTGAGGAGAGGAGGTTAAAGGGGGAGATTTTGCCCAGTTCCCCCCAGTTGTAGTATGGTTTTAGTCTGATTTCTTTTGAATGCAGACAGGCACACCGTGGGTATCTGAACAACATCATCTGTTATTGTCTGTTGTTACGGTTTCCTGTGGGGGATTTCTTCCGTGTGTGTGTGTGTGTGTGTGTTCAGTCACCAGGCACTCACTCTCTTCCTATTTGCAGCTCCTGTGCCAGTCTGAGCTACAGCGCGCTGAATGACGAAGAGAGAGAGAGAGAGAGAGAGAGAGCAGAGAGAGACAGGAGAATACGGCATCATGTTGATTAGAGCCTCTCTGTGAGTGGACAAGCATCAGCGACAGACGGACGGACGAAGATCGACAGGCCACCAGATCAACAGACGGACTGACCCACATCTCGCTCTCTGGGACTGCGTGACCGATCTGTGGGTCATGGACAGATGTCTGTGGCTGGGAGGATAGTAGCCACCTCACACACACACAACCCTTCTGCACCTCCGACTAGTTTACAGGACAAGAGGCGGCTCCCTATCACTCGAAGGGCAGACAGACCAGGACCGGGTCGGCAGGGCGGACATTGATATGGACTCTTGAGGGGGAGATCATGGAAGTGAGAGTGGAGCGTTGCCCCCAGCAACAGCCCATTATCCTCGCCCTCCGGTCATCGCCTCCAGCACCAGGCCCCGGCCCCTGACCCCTGACCTCTCCCGGAGTGGGCAACGTTGGGACAGCAGGCAGACCGGCAGCGCAGCAGGAGCAGTATGCAGGAAGCTGACTTACCGGTCACAAACGCTTTCACAGGTAACTCTCCTACCTGGTCCTCGCTCACACACACATGCGCACGCCCACACGCGGTCGCCTTCACGCCCACAGGTTGTCTTGGCGTACGGGTGCTGCTGTTGGTCGTGACAGAATCGGCACAAGGTTGACGTGGATGTTGTGCACGTTGTGTGTTTCTGAGTGTTTTCCGTGAATCTGTGTAGAAACAGATTGCTGTTTTGGATCTGTTTTGGATCTGCGGATGAAACTGACGAGGGTATCAAGTGGATTTTGATTAATCCAACCATCAGAAATGCATCAAAGCGGGCCGACCACCCCCCATCCCCAAAACATGAAAGGGATACTACCATGAACATCTCAGTTCAAACTAGCGATGGTCAAAACAAACAAATGTTGTTATTTAATCCAAAAAGTCAATTACAAATAAATTAATATTAATTTATGGTTGACAACAATCTAATGATTAATTGTATGTGATTCATAACGATATAGGACAAAGAAGCCCTGTTTTTCACAACATCCTGTGGAACACTGGATGAGCGCCCTGTGACTCCTATTTGGCATCGCTAACTCCTACTTAGCAAGCTATCCCTTTGATAATTAGTATTGAGTGTCTGTCTGCCTGTATGTGTTGGACTATTTGTCTTTGTCCCTGTTGACTATTTGTGCCTGCCCGTCTGTATTTTTCTGCCTGTCTTCATGTCTGTCTGTCTGTCTCTGTATCTGTCTTCCTGCCTTCCTGTCAATCTGTCTGTCTTTCTGTTTACATGCCTGTCTTCCTGCCTGCCTGTCAGTCTGTCAGTCTTTCTGTCTCTGTGCCTGTCTGTCTGAATGGTGAGCGAAGTGGGCTGGGTCATCCGCGGTCACGCTGTGCTCTGACACAGGTCCCTCGGGGTAACCCAGCACAGAAGTCAATTCACTCAGTCAATACAAACACACGTGTGCGCAATGATCGATAGTAGCAAGGTTACCATTGGGGTTTGTTTACAGCCCGGGGTTCATCTGAGGTAAGACACATCGTAACCACCGGCAATAGCGGGGTAACCCCGGGTAACCCTAGCCTGTAAAACCAGGCCGTGTTACGCTACAAACTAGATTGATATCTGTCCATCGCCCACATCAATGTAGATGTAGGTGTGTGCGTGTGTATATCATTTTTTACATCTCTGTAGACCAAGGTCTATGGTTTTTGTATCACTGAACG
>JACXGI010012888.1:10575-21971 GCA_016801175.1 Esox masquinongy | reverse complement strand
GGTCAGATACAAGGACATGTTTCAGCACCACGGTCAGATACAAGGACATGTTTCAGCACCACGGTCAGATACAAGGACATGTTTCAGCACCACGGTCAGATACAAGGACATGTTTCAGCACCACGGTCAGATACAAGGACATGTTTCAGCACCACGGTCAGTTACAAAGAGATGATTCACCACTATGGTCAGATACAAGGACATGTTATTGCACCATGGTCAGATACAAGGACATGTTTCAGCACCATGGTCAGATACAAGGACATGTTTCAGCACCACGGTCAGATACAAGGACATGTTTCAGCACCACGGTCAGTTACAAAGAGATGATTCACCACTATTGTCAGATACGAGGACATGTTTCAGCACCATTGTCAGATATAAGGACATGTTTCACCACTATTGTCAGATATAAGGGGATGTGTCACCACCACGGTCAGGGACAAGATGTTTGTAAACAGTGATTGCTCTAAACTTGCTCTGAACTCTTTCAGGACTGTTTAGCAAAATAAGTGGCAGTGTGCACAATCATGAGAGATTTAACATTTGTGACTTTGGTCTGTTAGTTTGCACCATCTGCTGGAGCCCAGTTACTGACGCATAGTAGAACTGCATCGTTGCGTTCAGGTTTCGAATCCTCGTCATGGAATACCATCAAGATCCGTAGGTCCGGCCAAGGGGTACGCAAATTGTGCCCTGTGGTTCATAGATGTAATGTTGCACTGTAGCAAGCAATTATTGTAAGATGGGTGTCTTTGTTTCGCTGAAACACATCCTGGCTGAGTGACAGGGTGATAAGAATCAGAACGGCTTAGCGAGATGTGCTTGGAAGACACGTCTCAATGTTCAACTCTCCTGCAATCACTGAGGAGTTGGTTCCATGAAGCATAATCGCTTCATTGAATATCATGAAATTGGAGGGGAGATAACTGAGGTCAAATACATTCGCCTGGATTGTTATTTTGAATAGTGATGGAAGAAAAAGAAGAGCACACTACATTGAATTACCTTTCTCAAAGCCCAACCAGTTTAGGTAGACAGGATGGTCCAGTTTAGGTAGACAGGATGGTCCAGTTTAGGTAGACAGGATGGTCCTGAGAGAAATAAAAGGAAACTTAGTCATAGACACCAAGGTAAGGTATTTTGGAAAAACAGAAGGAATAAAGGTCTGAGAGGTTGATGTTAACTTTGTCACCTATTTTAGTCTGAGTTTCTATCAGCATACTGAGACAAACCCCCACGTAGTTGGACAACACTTATTGATTTGTCACATGATGGGAGGTCAGAGGTCATCTAAATATGCATTATGGCTACCCGTTGTTAAATAGCGTCCGCACTATAGCGTCCGCACCTCAAACCTTAATATGCATTAAGTGTGCCTAAAAGTCTGTCATTTTAGTCATTGTGTTTTTTTAGGCCATTTCTTACTTCCAACATGTGCAATAGTCCAGAACTCTGTTCGGTCTCTCTGGAAAAGTCCAGTGTTCTGTCTCCCAGAAATAGCCCAGTAGAATATTTCTCTGAAATATTCCAGTACTCGGTCTCCCGGAAATAGTCTAGTACTCTGTCTTTCTGGAATAGTCCAATACACAGTTTCTCAACTACTCCGGCCACAGTGTCATGTGACCGTGACAGCAGAAATGTTATGTTGGGGGACACACATTCACATGGCAGCCTCAGATAATTACTAATGTGTGTGTGTGTGTGTTTGTATGTTTTGTGTGCGTGTGTGTTTTTGTTTTGTGTGTTTTGTGTATGTGTGTGTTTGGTTGTTTTGTGTGTTTACTGTGCATGTGTGTGTTTGTGTGTTTTGTGTGTTGCGTGTGTGTGTGTGTGTGTGTGTGCACAATAAATCTGTGGTGATGTGAGGTTAATGAGACGCTCCATAAATGCATTGAAAGCCGGTGCTCAGCGTCATGTTCAACACCAGAGTGTGTATGTGTGTGTGTGCGTGTATGCGGGTGTGTGTGTTGTGGGTGCGGGTGTGTGCATGTGTGTTGTGTGTGTGTGTGTGTGTGCGTGAGTGCGTGTGTGTGTGTGTATGTGTCCACACATCAGGCAGGGTAGTGATGAATACATAATGACTGCTCAGGGGTCAGAGAGTAATATCACAGAGGCACCACAACAGGGCTGTCAACATGTTCACACACAGTCACACTCTCAGCACCCCTGATCTGCACAACACAACCATGTCTGCTAGTCTCCACTGGACAGAGAGACAGAGGGGAAAGACAGAGAGGTGCTGCTGAGGAAGAGAGAATGAGAGAGAGATCCAAGTGCAGCTCTGATTTTCATTAAGACTGTTGACATGAGCAGCTTTGCCTGGTTGCCTCTAGCACTCTGAAGTTGATAGTTCGCATACATAATAACATCATCAGGGTTGCGGTTTTAAGTCTGCATTTTTGTGACAAAGAAATCAAAAGGGCCTCTGAATCCACTGATTTCTGGTACCAGTGGCACATTCTGGTCACTTCCTCTGGTACCCTGCGCCCTATTATTCGCCAGGACCTAAACAGATAAAGAAAAGGCGCGCATTGTTTAGGGAATAGAGTGCACTTTGGGTGACAACCTTCATTATAAACATGTCATTGACGTGTTCTTTTTTCTTCTACATGTTTGTGAAAAATTGAAATGACAGATACCAAATCTCAAATCTTATTCCAGAATTCACAGTAGGTAGAGTGGAACAATTCCTCTAACTTGGCCTTCATTAGCCAATAAGAAAATTGTGAAATTCCTTGTGCGATAAGCATTAGCTTAACCGGATTAGGCTACCAACAAATCTTCTTCAACACCTTCCTCTTCCTGTGTTGAATTTAAGGTTGCAGGCTATTAGCAGGTTAGCTTCTCTTTACTGTTGCGAAGGCTGAGGATAGACTGTATGTAATGGACATGGGTTTGTTCACAGCCACTTGTAGAGATCAATGACCAACAAGCTTGCCAGTTAGAACCTGAAATGCTGTTTCAAGGAGATGAAATAACTGGCCAGTGCAATATGGATTAGGTTCATTCAGTCAGTCTTCCTGACAGCCCAGTTGTCAATGCTTTTCCAAACAAAAAACATTTCAAACTTTGTCAATAGTGATTACACTTAGAGCATTCATCTCAGGGAAAGTAGCCTAGTGTTAGAGCTTCTGTCCAGAAACAATCAGGTTGCTGTATCACATCCCAAAGCTGGCAAAAAGAAACATCTGCTGTTCCGTTGATGAACAAGGCAGTTAAGCCCAATTGACTGGCGATATGAATGTTGCCTACCCCATCAGAACTGTTTACCGGCTAGGATGCCATCCAACGTTTGTGTCACATCTTGCCGAATGTGGTGATGTCTTCCATCTGTATTTCCTGGATTTCATGCACATGCACAATTTAGCAATAGGACTCAAATGCAATCACTCTAAGATGACTAAATAACACAATGATCTCTGACCTAAATGCTTCTGATAAACATAAATTAATGAGGAGAAAATCCTCAACTGAGAACCGTCTTGCTTCTAGAAAGCTGTTAAAACTGCAAAAATCCTGCCTTGGTGAGGTTGATGTACCTACAGATGTTACCGATACAAGTTAGCCGTCTCTTCAGACATAACCGGCATGTTTAATTTACTACAAAGTTGTAACATAGTTGACCCAAAATAAAAAATGATTTTTATCATATGCTGTTTTGCAATTTCGTCTTTTAATCAGCTGTGCCCAGCAACAACTGACAGGAGGCTGGTCTTGATATTTTTTGTGGTGCTCATTGGTGTAAAACATTTAAAATGGTCCAATAGAACTTCCTCATCAAAAAATGTCACATAATTCTCAAATGTACATTTTGACATTTTGATTATTATTATTATTTCATCCTGGGTTGGATAATGAGCCAAGTGGTCCTCAAGGTGGCGCCACTGTGTTGTCTTTAGGATCCATGTATAACAACATCTAGAACAGAAAATCTGAAACAAAACCTTACTAGAAGACCAAATGACACCAAATGACAGGTTATATTCACCGTATGTAGGAATAGGAAGGATTCACTGATGTACACTATTTGGACTGTTCTTGCTAAACCATTCTGATTGGCTGGCAGGTGATTGCAATGTAACAATGTTTTTGAATGTCACTCTGAAAATAGTTTTATAACTTGATGACACCTGTGTGAAAATAACAGTTGTGTACAAATATGTTATGAATATTACAAAACACTTGGAAAATCACTTAAATTATTCAAATAAATTGTAATTCAAAATTAATTTTGTGTTGGTTTCGCTAGTTTGATCAGTCCTCTACAACGTAACTCTCTTATAGGCGGTATTTCAAGCTCAGAGCACTGGGTCTGGATACCACCCAATGTAAATGGACTGGACTTTCTGACAGGAGACCTCCGGCTGTGATGATTGGCAATAACATTCCTTACATGATTGGCAATAACATTCCAACACTGGGCCCCCCAGGGGTGTGTCCTCAGTCCTCTGCTTTATTACCTGACTCTTAACACTGGGGCCCCCAGGGGTGTGTCCTCAGTCCTCTGCTTTACTACCTGACTCTTAACACTGGGCCCCCCAGGGGTGTGTCCTCAGTCCTCTGCTTTATTACCTGACTCTTAACACTGGGCCCCCCAGGGGTGTGTCCTCTGTCCTCTGATTTATTACCTGACTCTTAACACTGGGCCCCCCAGGGGTGTGTCCTCAGTCCTCTGCTTTGTTACCTGACTCTTAACACTGGGCCACCAAGGGGGTCTCATATTAAGAGGCTTGAAGACAGTTTCTATCTGTAAGCCATCCTTATGTAACATTTAATTGCATATCCTCCTATTCATTTCACCATTACATTTTACTTAACAAGAAAAGGAACAAGGCAAGCCTAGTTCCACTGGCCCGTGATTAGAAGGGGCGAATGTTGTTGCCCTGGCTGGATTCGATCTGCGGTTTCCTATGTGGCAGACTGTGTTGTTAACCACTAAGCTACTTAAACAGCAGGTGTTGTAGCACGTGAGACGTAGAGATGTGGTATCTGTTTACTTCTGCATTGTTAAACCAATTTGCCGAATCTCCACAGTTCTCAAACTAGTTCCCTACATTACCTAACATCCAAACCAACAACAGGTATAACAGGATCGCAACGCTACATTCAATGCATTAAATTAGAAAGAGATTACTGTAGATGGCTAGCTAATAGCTATACAGTACCTATAATGAAAACAATGACTCCAGTCACTCCAAGGCTGGTTAGTTTCTTTAGAAAACAATAACAGTTGAATAGCCAACCACTACATTATGTAAACTACACTATGTAAATCGAAATCAAGAGCAATATGTTCCTTGTTGGTGCAGTTCATCCATTGCAATATAACCATAAACAGTTTTACTTTAGGCTTACTCTGAAGCTTGTAGCCAGCAAAGTTTTAGTCTATCCTGAACAAATCCTGACACCTAATTTGTTAGAGCCATGGTGAGGATTGAACCCCGGTCAACTATGTGGCAGTCCGCACCTCAAACCACTACGCTATTTAACAACGGGTAGCCAGTCAGTCAGGCACTCACTCAGTCAGGCAGGCACTCACTCAGTCAGTCAGTCAGTCAGTCAGTCAGTCAGTCAGTCAGTCAGTCAGGCACTCAGTCAGTCAGTCATTCAGTCAGTCAAGAGACAGTCGCACTTCTTGGCCGGCTCCTCTTACGTGGTCCGGCAAAAACAAACACACAAACACACAGACACACACACACAACCCACACTCAGCTGGGGCGTCTGGCACCTGAATATATTTCATTATTTTCATCAGCTTAGTCCACTGCACACTTCCTACGTCCTCAGAACAACCAATAGAAAGAGAAACAGGCAGGTTTTATAAATGTTCTCTTGTCACACACACACACACACACGCACACACACACACCTTTCCTAATTAAATGCATTACCATCTTCCCGGTAATCCAGGTATTTTGAAGTCTGATAAGGGACATTGGTGAGATGGTTTGTCGTCATGGTCCTTTAGCTTAGCTGCTAAGCATGGGGCCATAAAAATAGAACCTCATTCCAGTTCTGCGTGAAACTCACACATTTAATGATGTGGTTCTGCTAACTATATGTCATTAAGGTGACAGAGCTTTAATGGTCAAGAAACAGAGCATTTCTGGCCCAGAGTCCAGGCCTCTATTCCCTCATCTAAACGGGTACTTAGCCTAACATCCAAGCCCCAAACCTCATTAGGCTGATTTCCATTGACACACATCTGGTTTAAGCCAGTGCACATTGACATCAACTGGGGCCCATTACAATAAGTTATAAATGAGCCTCGTTATACATGTTAATGTCTCCACTCACAGTCTAACTGGATAAAGCCAGCTCATAGTCTGGCCCATTCAATCAACGGCAAACGCAGAGGTAGGAGAAAGACGACTTGAAAACAAATTTGGATGATGAAATGCATTATTAGTAAAATATATTTGGATGATGGAATGCATTATTAGTAAAATATATTTGGATGATGGAATGCATTATTAGTAAAATATATTTAGATGATGGAATGCATTATTAGTAAAATATATTTGGATGATGAAATGCATTATTAGTAAAATATATTTGGATGATGGAATGCATTATTAGTAAAATATATTTGGATGATGGAATGCATTATTAGTAAAATATATTTGGACGATGAAATGCATTATTAGTAAAATATATTTAGATTATGAAATGCATTATTAGTCAAATATATTTAGATTCTCATATGAGGGGTATGATGAATAATTAAAATCAAATCCCATAGTTACAGCGCTTCAAATAGTCTTTCACAATCTCTCACATTTCCTTCCTCTTTCTTTCCCTTTCTTTTTCTCCTACTCGCTCCCTCCTCCCTACCTTACTCTCAATCTCTCTCTCTCGCTCAATTCAATTCAAAGGGACTTTATTTAAATTATATTTGCATTGCCAAGGCAAGTGGAAAATACCAAAAACTTAAATCATTATTAAAAAAAGTTCCATTCTTTTCTCTGTTACACACACAGATACACCCACACAGGCACACACATTCTTTGACTCAGACAGCCACACTCGGTTTAATGGCATTCTATTCCACTTTATAATGCAAGGCACTTCCAATCTGTGCACCAAATTGTACCCTACCTGTTTTGTAGGTTAGTGGGGACCCTTAAACATGATTTATTGCACTACATAGGAATTAGGATGACGTTTGGCACCAGGCCTCTAAACTCGTTGTGATCAAAGTCAACACCCACAGTACCTTAATGGGGTGACAGGGCCTCAAGTATCCAGAATGTTCTGAACTCTCCACTTAAGCTGCTTTGTATTAATAACTTACAGACTTACGTCACATAAGGCAGAACGACAATTGTGTTCCACGTTAGCAAGGCCCTGTGCCTTTTCTTTCGTATCCCAAATTGCTTCATTAGGTCATTAGGTTCATTAGGTCGGCCCAAATAGCCATAAACAGGAAAAGCAGCGGCTGTTATTCATTAGCAATATCGGTTAGATCAGTGAAGTCAAACAGATGTTCTCCTGTTATTAAATTTAGGTCATTGGTAAGTTTATAATAACAGGCTAATAGGTCTGGGTCTGTGGTAGGGTTATGACAACAGGTTATTAAGTCTAGGACAGTGATAAGGTTATAACAACAGGTTATTAAGTCTAGGACAGTGATAAGGTTATAACAACAGGCTATTAAGTCTAGGTCTGTGATAGGGTTATAACAACTGGCTAATAAGTCTAGGTCTGTGATAAGGTTATAACAACAGGCTAATAAGTCTAGGTCTGTGATAAGGTTATAACAACAGGCTAATAAGTCTAGGTCTGTGGTAAGGTTATAACAACTGGCTAAGTCCTTTGATTTTTGATTGGAATAACTGGAAACTGACAGATTTAGCCCAGTTATATTATATTGATTTACAATGCAATGTTAGAAAAATACTTAACCTAAATAAAAAATATTATACATTTATGACCAGCTATGTAAGTTCTAACATTGATCCTTAGATGTCCTTTACTCTTTTCACTTTTTTGTTGCTCTATTGGATCAAGACGGTAGGGAAAGAGATTTCACTGGCCGAGTCATGGGTCGGATTCCAACCCATTCCTCAGTGTTCCAGCAGCTGGACCTCTGGACCTCCCTGGGGCCACACTGTTTGGTCACTTCCAATGTCTCTAAATGGGAATTAGAAAAGTAATCTAGAAGTAACAAATAAAGTAACCAGATTACATTGCTGAGTTTAGCTCCTCCAGATGTTATGTTTTACACCACGATCAGCTGGGGTGTCGACCACCTGAATGTATTTAATTTTTGTCATCAGCTCAGTCATCACTGAACAGTGCTTACGTCCACGCAGACAGAATGACCAGTGGAAATTGAAACTTTGGTCACTGAAAGAGAAAGGCTGGTTTGAACAGACCACTTCAGTCATTAATTTAGAACAATAATTTGTGACTTTGAGTCTATACCAATTTTTTAAGTTGATCAGTGACAGACAATACACGATTAAATCCATTTGGATTTCATGTTGTGACACAATAAAATGTGGAAAAGACAATTAAAAATCCCATTGAAAAAAGACATTGAAAAAATAAGTCAATGGAAGCTTAAAAAGTGTAACAAAAGTTGAATATTTTAAAAAAGTAGAAAATATTATCAAAAAGTATGCAAGCAACCTGGTCCTGAAAACAAAAAAACTCTCACTAGCTTAAACGGAAATAAAACATTTATGTGGCCCAAACGGTCGTGTAGTCTTACATACCTCACCCGGCACAGCCAAAAGAGTACTGGTCACCCTTCAGAGAATGGTTCCTCTCTTGGTTTCTTCCTAAGTTATGACGCTACTAGGGAGTTTTTCATAGCCATTGTTCATCAACTCTGTCGTTTCTTGCTCTTTGGGGTTTCAGACTGGGTGTCTGTCACTGTTGCAGAGGATGCGGCTGAACCAGGGCCCGCGGTGGGTGGGATGCCTGCGCTTGGCCTCTATATTTTTTTGCATTTTGATTTTTATGTCGTGTTGTTCTATGTGGCTATCTTAGACGTCGTCTGTGAGGTTATTATATGCCAGGATTGGCTTCACATGCGTATAAACCGCATCATAATTGTTCGTCCCGGGGGGATGGGGGTGCGTGTAAGGACAGCTTGCACCCCCGCCCGGTTTCACCGCGCTACGCCAGTGGTGTCTGTTAAAGCACTTTGTGACAACCTCTGAGGTAATAAGTGCTTTATAAATACATTTCATTGATTGACTGAAATGGTGTGGGAGAAGTAACATACTGAAAAAGGAGGAGAATGAGAAGGAGAAATAATTCGAAGGCTGCGACTGGGGACTCGCTTTGCAAGCTCGGGTAAAAGTAATTATGTAAGAAATCTGGAATCGTGCTGCACACCTAATAAATGGTCTACATTTGGTGAAACGTGCAAGTCCGTTAAAATTCCCTTATCACTCGCTTACTCTTCATAATGGCCAAAGGATACGGACGTCCCTGGTTTAATTTATTACATTCATAATACACAGGCGTTGAATTTAGTAATTAACTTTAGGCTATAGTATATCTTTGTACATGTGCGTTCCGCATGCCAAGTGGAGTACATTTTTAGTTGTCCCTTTCCTAATTGGGTTTCTAATAGGGTATTGGTAAAAGTTCTTAGTAAGCCTTCACCTGTTATGACCGAAAGACATAATATTACCGAAATATTTAGTGATGACTAGCATTTGACCAGCATAAGGACTCATTATCGACTCATTTAAAATTATTGATACTGTCATAGGCTCCTCAAATTCTTTGCCTTGATTAAGACATTCCAACGGAATACATGGACATCTTCAGACACAGGACAACTTTTGAATTTTTAGTCACCTTATACACATGTTCAGTGATAACAATATAAGATATCACTGAACATGTCTGTCAGATAATCACAATGAAACGTCATAAAGTATGCCGTGCTACTTTATTCTCAGAAAAGCGGTAAGTGGCGCCGTTGTGTGGCTCAACGTGACATTACACGAAAAAAGTTGAAATCTATCAAATATATGTACCCTTATTATTACTATCACGCACTATTACTTATTATATTACTTACTGTCAACGAGAAAACAACGTGTCCAATCTAACGTCTCCAGGACGTGTATGGCATTTTATTTATCAAACATCACTAGCCTACTCACTGTTGAAGCCCGCATATTTCACGTTCAATAGCTGTTGTTTAACTTTAATGAGAAACGCATACTTAGTAGGCTATACTTATTCGTGCGGTGCAAAAATAAAACCTCCATTATGGACCGTAATTCCGAGGTCGCCTGCGACGCGCGCATCTCAGAAAACTGATGACAACTATTTTACAATGACTTCTTCCCTTTTCCTGGACCAAGTTCCTGCGGGAAACTGGCCAATAAAAAGCATGGGAACATTTCCCTTACTTTTTCCGATAACAGTGCTGGTTGAAGATTGTACATCCCACAGCTCGCGGAATAGACCACAAAACTCAAGGGTGCGTGAACGCATAAGGAGCATTAAGAAGTCAATAAAGAACCATAATTTACCATTGACAGGTAAGGATGCGCCGCTTTCAATAACTAACATACACTTCTAAAGTATTCCTATGAAATACTGCTATGTGATTAAAGTCATGGTTCAAAACGTATTCTAGTAGGAACAACAGTCGGTAGAGCATAACATGAAAGGAGACGGATGTGTCAGGTAATGTGCATAGCGATGTATGAATAATCTGTATGGCCGGATTAAAATGTCAGATTAAATTAAAATGGGTTTTGCCTATACTTTTCGGGTGTGTCTACTTTTTAGAGCATTAAAAAATGTAATAATATTGCCTTAATGACATAACCTTTTCTAAAAATATGTTGGAGAAAGTATTTTATATTTTTAGACTTTAAATACAGGGGATATAAAACGTCTACACACCCCTGTGAAAATGCCAGGTTTTTGTGATGTAAAAGAATGAGACAAAGATAAATCATGTCAAAATGTTTTCCACTTTTAATGTGACCTATAATGTGAACAATTCAATTGAAAAACAAGAATTAACCACTCACATTCAAACTCATGTTAAATAGAAGTCATTACACACCTGCCATCATTTAAAGTGACTCTGATTAATCACAAATAAAGTTCAGCTGTTCTATTAGGATTTTCCTGACATTTTCTTAGTTGCATCTCAGAGCAAAAGCCATGGTCCACAGAGAGCTTCCAAAACATCAGAGGGATCTCATTTTTGAAAGATATCAGTCAGGAGAAGGGTACAAAAGAATTTCCAAAGCATTAGATATACCATGGAACACAGTGAAGACAGTCATCATCAAGTGGAGAAAATATGGCACAACAGAGACATTACCAAGAACTGGATGTCCCTCCAAAATTGATGAAAAGACGAGAAGAAAACTGGTCAGGGAGGCTTCCAAGAGGCCTACAGC
>JACXGI010012888.1:0-10475 GCA_016801175.1 Esox masquinongy | reverse complement strand
GGTGTTATGGTCTGATGAAACCAAGGTTGAACTTTTTGGCCATAATTCCAAAAGGTATGTTTGGCGCAAAAACAACACTGCACATCACCCAAAGAACACCATACCCACAGTGAAGCATGGTGGTGGCAGCATCATGCTTTGGGGCTGTTTTTATTCAGCCTTAGTCAGGGTGGAGGAAATTATGAACAGTTCCAAATACCAGGCAATTTTGGCACAAAACCTTCAGGCGTCCGTTAGAAAGCTGAAGATGAAGAGGAAGTTCACCTTTCAGCACGACAACGACCCAAAGCACACATCCAAATTCACAAAAGCATGGCTTCACCAGAAGAAGATTAACGTTTTGGAATGGCCCAGCCAGAGCCCAGACCTGAATCCAATTGAACATCTGTGGGGTGATCTGAAGAGCGCTGTGCACAGGAGATGTCCTCGCAATCTGACAGATTTGGAGCGCTTTTGCAAAGAAGAGTGGGCAAATATTGCCACGTCAAGATGTGCTATGCTAATAGACTCCTACCCAAAAAGACTGAGTGCTGTAATAAAATCAAATCACATTTTCCCACGTGCTGTTGGGGGACTTGTAAACTTCAGCCGGGCTTGGATGTTTTTCTTTGTAAGAAAAGGCTTCCGTCTTGCTACGCTACCCCATAGCCCATTCATATGAAGAATACGGGAGATTGTTGTCACATGTAGCACAGAAATTCCTGCAGTTCCTTTAATGTTGCTGTAGGCCTCTTGGAAGCCTCCCTGACCAGTTTTCTTCTCGTCTTTTCATCAATTTTGGAGGGACGTCCAGTTCTTGGTAATGTCTCTGTTATGCTATATTTTCTCCACTTGATGATGACTGTCTTCATTGTGTTCCATGGTATATCTAATGCTTTGGAAATTCTTTTGTACCCTTCTCCTGACTGATTTCTTTCAACAATGAGATCCCTCTGATGCTTTGGAAGCTCTCTGTGGACCATGGCTTTTGCTCTGAGATGCCACTAAGAAAATGTCAGGAAAATCCTACTAGAACAGCTGAACTTTATTTGTGATTAATCAGAGTCACTTTAAATGATGGCAGGTGTGTAATGACTTCTATTTAACATGGGTTTGAATGTGATTGGTTAATTCTGAACACAGCCACATCCCCAGTTATAAGAGGGTGTGCACACTTATGCAACCAGGTTATTGTAAGGTTTTTATTTTTAATTTTTCCCCCTCGAAGATTTCAGTTTGTTTTTCAATTGAATTGTTCACATTATAGGTCACATTAAAAGTGGAAAACGTTCTGACATGATTTATCTTTGTCTCATTCTTTTACATCACAAAAACCTGGCATTTTCACAGGGGTGTGTAGACTTTTTATATCCACAGTAGAGATGAGGCCTCATATTGATTACTGTAGCAGCATAACTAGTAACTGCAATTACATTTTTCTATATTTCTTGTTCCTCTTGCATAAAAAAGGAGTTTGACAGAGATAGATAAAGACACAAACGGAGGTCAAGAGTTGGCCCAGTACACAGGATGTTTATTCAGTGTGTTTGTGTATGTGTGTGCGAATCAGAGAGACGTGTCAGGGGACAGCTCAACTACAGTCCCCCAGGGACCATTAAGATGGGCAGTATTATACCTCATTAAGACAGACAGAGAGGGGTTGTGGTTTCACGGACTATAGCCGGGAAGAGACTATTGCCTGGAAGAGTCTATACCCGGGAAGAGACTATTGCCTGGAAGAGACTATAGCCGGGAAGAGACTATAGCCTGGAAGAGACTATATCCTGTAAGAGACTATAGCCTTGTACTGTAAGTCCATGAGACAGAGAGAAATGATTTTGAATCTTGGACCTCTTTCTTAATGCTTCCACGATGTCCTTCCATGGTACCGATCTATTTATGCAAAATGTAAATGTAATCAAATCAATATGATTGAGGAAAAATAACAAAATGCATATGTTGAGTATGAAAACTGTGTTTTGTAAAACTGTGTTTTGTAAAACATAAAAAAGTATGAATGCTATCTGTTGGGTTGCATTGTCATTTGTATGCTTTCAGATTCAGGTCTGAAGACATAAATGTGGAAAATACCCTAGTCATCGTACATGTGTTGATGAGTGTGAGTTCACAGATAAATGAAGATAATTAGGAATATGTTCTGCCACAAATGATTTCAATTAAAAGGCACCACTATTATACAGAGAAACTAGATCACTCATAACCTGTTGAAAAAACTCAAATAAGATGTCAGTTCTGTTACAGAGGTAGAAGACACTTCAGAGGGGTTTAATAATTTGATAGAAGAGGTATGTTATTCCAGGGTAATATTTTAATAATTTGAGATAGAGGCATGTTATTCCAGGGTAATATTTCAATAATTTGATAGAAGAGGTATGTTATTCCAGGGTAATATTTTAATAATTTGATAGAAGAGGTATGTTATTCCAGGGTAGTATTTTAATAATTTGAGATAGAGGTATATTATTCCAGGGTAATATTTTAATAATAGGTAATATTTTAGAAACATTGTTATACCAGGGTAATATTTTAGAAACATATTGTTATTCCAGGGTAATATTTTAGAAATATATTGTTTTTACAGGGTAATATTTTAGAAACATTGTTTTTACAAGGTAATACATATTGTTTTTTTGACTGCCAACACACTTTCTATTTCGGAACCCAAAAAACATTACCACTGGCACCCACAGAGGTATAATATTTTATCCACAGGTGTGTGTGTGTAATACAGATAAAAACTGAGAAAAGAGTGAAAGAAAACAAGACAGGGAGATAGAGAGAATTAATTGTATACATGCACAGTTTTAATGTATTCACACTCACAGTACATCGTTCTCTGCATCTGCCAGTTTGTTCCCAGGTGACAGAGGATGTCCAGGGCCGATTGGTCATTCCTGGAACACCTGCTGGAGGATGGACAGGAGTACAGTACTGGAGTGGGCCGGGTCTGGTTGACGGTGCTCTTCCTGTTCCGCATGCTGGTCCTGGGGACCGCTGCTGAGTCGGCCTGGGACGACGAACAGGCCGATTTTGTGTGCAACACCAAGCAGCCTGGATGCACGTCTGTGTGCTACGACAAAGCTTTCCCCATATCGCACTTCCGCTACTTTGTTCTCCAGGTCATTTTTGTTTCGACGCCAACAATATTTTACTTTGGCTATGTGGCCATGAGGGCAGCGAAGGAGAAGAAAGAGGAGGTGAGGGTGGAGGAGGTTGATGGGGGTGGAGAGGGAGATCAGGGGAGATGGATGCGGAAGGAGAGGGAGAGAAATCGGGAAGTTAAAAGGGGAGATCAGATTGAAGAACTTGAGGAGAAAAGAGGAAAAGGTAAAACGTTTGTCAAAGTCTTACCAGAAGCTCCAAAGCTGAAGGGCCGTATTCTCTGTGCCTACGCTGCCAGTATCTTCCTAAAGGTCATCTTTGAAGTCGGATTCATGGTGGGATTATGGCATCTGTACGGGTTTGTCATCCCAGCCCGGTTTGAGTGCGTCCGGGATCCCTGTCCTCACACGGTGGACTGCTTTGTCTCAAGACCCACAGAGAAGACCATTTTCACCATCTACACCCAGGCCATTGCCGCTGTCTCAATCGTTCTCAACCTGGTGGAGCTGCTCTACCTACTGCAGCTGGCCATCATCCACTGCCTGGAGAAACGCTATGCCCAGGAGCAATGCACATTCCCTGGGGCAGCTGGGATCCGACCATGGCCTGGAGCTCCAGGGCAGGAGGTTGAGATGGCACAAGCTCCCTCTTACCAGGAGAGGGGTCATCTGTATTTGCCGACAGGGGAGGGGGGTTACACCAAGCCCAGTCACAGTTCTGTGGATATGGGTTCAGGGGTTAGGGTGGACCCTGGTGGACACCTACCCAGCTATCTGACCTGCATGGGGGCCACACATTCCCAAGAGAGAACCCACCCGATGAAACAGCAGAGACAACCCGTTACCCAGGGAGGACACAGCAACAAACACGTACAGCGTTATGTGTGAGGGCAGGGGTAGCTAGGCAACCACGTTCCTGGAGAGGAACTGATATCAAACCAACCAAGCAGACCAGTTTAGCAATGACTTATTATATTCATCACACCTGGTCTTCTGAGTGGTTAAATTAAAAACTTGTCATCTCAGGACGGGCCCATCCCAGTGTTAGGGAGAAGGACATGAATGGCACGGGGACAATGTAATAAGAAATTTGCCACTAGAGAAAGATAGTAGTTCCTGTGTGTGGACTGGAGAGCACTTCCAAGAATACAAAATGCACAAGAACAGGGAATAAAAATATTCGTACTGTAAAACACACATTGTGCCTTGAAGGCAAAAACGATGCAGCGGAGAGAGCGTAGATTAGATATTCCTTCTTTAAACAGAAACATGAGAGAAACACCTCAGGGGCAAGTCAGAAACAAATATAATTAGGAGTTGAACACTGAGAACAGGGGAGAACAGGACAGTGGAACCCTGGAAATGTGAGATGAGGACACAGTAGAAGGAGCTGGTTTATATGCCCTGTCATGTTGATTTCAGGAAACAGGACTGGGATGAGCCTGTCACTGGCTGAATGTAACAATGGACTGGGATAAGCCTGTCACTGGCTGAATGTGACAATGGACTGGGATAAGCCTGTCACTGGCTGAATGTGACAATGGACCGGGATAAGCCTGTCACTGGCTGAATGTGACAATGGACCGGGATAAGCCTGTCACTGGCTGAATGTGACAATGGACCGGGATAAGCCTGTCACTGGCTGAATGTGACAATGGACCGGGATAAGCCTGTCACTGGCTGAATGTGACAATGGACCGGGATAAGCCGGCCACTGGCTGAATTTGACAATGGAAAACCCTGGCCTGGGAGAGCCTACAGACCCCAGTGAGGCATGGAGGAGGAAATATGTCTGTGTCCCAAACCACACTCTTCCCTACAAAGAACACTGGACCCTAGTGAAAAGTTGTGTACTATATGGGGAATAGAGTGTAATTTGGGATCCAGAGTTTGTGTTCTTAAGCATGTTCTCCAGAGGATTACTGTGACCACTGACTGCTGCTAGGGCCAATGGAATGGACAGCCCTGCACTTCCTCTGGGACGACTAGTGGCCAAACACGGAGACACATGGACGCAGGCCTGCAAACACACATCCAGCTCACAGATTGCACCTCTTCTGCGGTAGCTCACTGTCACGCGAGGGGCCAGAAGCGGGGGACCAAACCACGGACCATGAATGATGGTTGCCACTAACCAATGAAGAATAGGAATGGGGGTATGCAGAGTTATGTAAGGGGAGAGTGACTGTTAACACTGTGAAGGATTTGAATTGTACTCCCTGTGAATGAAAACTAATTGCTCATACAGTTATCAATGCATGTGGTACAGTTAAATTAACTGTTGGTGAGAGTTTTAAGCTATTAAAAAGGAAATTGGTGAATACGTGTAGTTTATTTTCATAACAAGTATTTAAGTACGTTTTGTACAAAATGCCATTTATCATATTTATTAACTTTATTTTAATAAAGCTCCTTTTAGGCAGTTTCAATTAGCTGGTTAGTGTGTTAAATTCACTCATAATTGGAATGGTATTTTTAGGTGATTAAAACCACTAAAATGTTAATTAACAAAATAGTTAATTAAATCAGTTTTTAATATAAGATCAACAACATTCATACATTTCCTTTGGATTCAAAATACTGAATAAGTTTGCTTCCTTTTTTGTTTTTGTCTTCAAAATTTAACCTGGTGTATTCTACTACTTGTAAAACACAAACAAGCAGTCGCCCTTCCAGCCTATGGAGCTATCGAGTTAATATAGTTCTATAGTGAATATAGTTCTAAAATGAATAAAGTTCTATAGTGAATATAGTTCTATTTCTATAGTTAATATAGTTCTATAGGCTATATAGTTCTATAGTTAATATTGGTCTATAGTTAATATAGTTCTATAGTTAATATAGTTTTGTAGTTAATATAGTTCTATAGTTAATATAGTTTTATAGTTAATATAGTTTTGTAGTTAATATAGTTCTATAGTTAATATAGTTCTATAGTTAATATAGTTTTGTAGTTAATATAGTTCTATAATTAATATGATTCTATAGTTAATATAGTTTTGTAGTTAATATAGTTCTATAGGCTATATAGTTCTATAGTTGATATTGTTCTATATTGATGTTCTGACACCTCAAATACTGGATGTTGTTTTCTTACTACATACTGTAAAAGTTGTTGTTTTATCTGGAAAGACACACTTGCTTGGCTATGGTATCAATCAATAGGAAGTCTTTCCAGAAAAGAGGAAAACTGCAGAAAATACTGTTTTGTTGTATTCTGCTGACACTGATAATTTAAGTGATTCTGGGTGACAAGGGGAGAGATGGACTGTTTACAAGCCAGTGAAAGGTGATGGTAGATGGAAAAGTTTCTAGGTATTTAGATCATTTGCCATGACACTCGAAAATTGATATCTGATGAATCCTGTGTCCTTTGATCACCCTTGAGAGTCTCTAGAACTTGATTGGTTTCCACCGGTGGCAAATTCAATTGATTGGGCCTTATTTGGAAAGGCACACGACGGTATATATAAGGTCCCACACTTCACAGTGAATGTCAGATTAAAAAATATATCAAGTAACTCTCCGTAGTCTTCCAAAATAGAATTGTGTCGCAGGCATACATCTGGGGGTTAGAAATAATCCTTGAAAGCATTGACAGTTCCCGTGAGCCCAGTGGTCTCCATCATGGTGAAATGGAGGAAGTTTAGAACCACCATAGAACTGGCCATCCAGTTTAACTAACTAACCAGGTAAGGGCCTTAGTCAGGGAGATGACCAGGAACCCAGTAGCCACGCTAACAGAGCTTCAGAATTTCTCTGTAGTTATGTGAGAATCTGCCATCTTTGCAGCAGTCCATCAATCTTTATGGTAAGGCGGCTAATCAGAATTTACTTCTGTGTAGAAGGCATATGACATGCCGTCTGAAGGACTTTGGGAACACAAGGAAAATTATTCTCTGGTCTGATGTGACAAAAATCAAACTTTTTGTCCTGAATGACAAGAGCTACATCTGGTGAAAACAAGGTGCCGCTGATCACCTATCTACGATCCCTAGAGTTAAGCATGTTGGTGGATGCATCATGCAATGGGGATGCTTCTCAACGGCAGGGGCTTGAATCTTATTGAACATCTGTTGAGAGACCTGAACATCCTCATCCAATCTGACAGAGCTTGAGAGAATCTGCAAGGAAAAATCAGTGAAACATCCCAAATCCAGGTGTGTAAGTTGGTAGAGACATATCCACGAAGATAAGTTGTGATCCCTGCCAAAGGTGCTTCTACAAAGTACCGACTACATAGTCTGAATACTTACAGATATTGTAAATGTTTTCATTTTCAATAAATAGGCACACATTTAATTATGTGTAGACTGACGGCAAAAATAGATTTAATCAATTACAAATTTACTTTAACAGAACAGAATGTGGAGAAAGTGAAAGGATCTGAATACTTTCTGAAAGGCACTGTACATAGTCCACTACATCTGATCAGATGTAGGTGATAGGGTGCTACTCAGGTAGACCTGGGGAAGATCTACATTTCATACACCTCAAATCCACATATCTCCTAAAATCCCATTGGGGGAGGTCAGAGTAGAGGGACCTCATCCAATGGATATTGAGGAAATGAGTAGAGAGGCACAACAACATCATTAAGATCTTCCTCTGATGTGTGAATGGTCCAGGAAGGCCAAGGGAGACGGCCAAATCTACCGCCTGATTTGAAGCGCCTGTCGCGGCACTCTCTTCTGTTATCTCAGTCCGGCATGGGCACATTTATGCCTGTGTGCATGTCTGTTTAGGGAGGGAGGAGGTGAAAAACAAACTAAACGCTGGGGTCATGGAACAGATGGAGAAGGTGACCCATTTTTTCTCTGCCAACCGAACTACCAGCGGCGGAACACTGGGGGCCGATCTGGGCCAGTTTAGACGAGCATGTGCAGCCGTTTCCCCGCTCCTGTCAGTGGAGATGGACAGACCACTGGAGAGTGTCACGAGGAGACAGAGAGACAAAATGAAACAGAAAGAGAGAGAGGGAGAGCTCTTTCTTTATCTATTATTCCCAAAGTAATCTCCGGTGTCAAAGTTTATCAGTGTAAAACGAGTACAGCATGTACATTGAAGACTTATTGTTTCGACAGGAAGACCAACCCACTGTGGGAGTGTGTGTGTGAGTGTGTTTGAGTGTGTGCGTGTTTGTGCTGAGCAATGTACATTCCATAAGTCAATATCTGCTGCTCTAACAGACCAAGGAATAATGAGATTGGTGTTGTACAGGAAGACTATGAGACATTCAGTTATTACCTTAGCGCTGATAAAAACCAATTTAACCTATTTTCATAGTTTTTAGGTATTGCATGCACTAACTCTAGGATTAAGAACATGAATCCAAAATAACTTTATTTTTATAATACTAGGCTCGACAATGGGGACATTCATCAGAAACTGTGACGATAATCATCTATCATTTCTCTGTGAATTCTCCATGCTTTTTTGGTAATTTTCTTAATGTTAAGTATTGTTTATGGGGATTTGTTTGTGGACAATCTCAACAATGAAATGATGCATCTCAAGAGATTTCATCCTGCTAAAATGTTTGAATAAATCAATATCGAAGTTGAGTCAATTTCCCACCCACAAGAGTACAGGACCAACCTGTCAGATTACATTTCAACTGCGGATAGAGGTCTGATTAAAACAGCTTTGCCGATTTGCAACTGAACAAGAAGCTAGATATTCCCTAATGGAACAACAATTACTTTGAAGATCTTGGGAGATGATTAGTAGTGTCTGACTAGCATCTGCTGGTGTTAGCAAAACCAGATTTAAACTGTGAAGACCTCACTGTGCAGTATAATAAACCTGACTTAAACCGTGAAGACCTCACTATGCTGTATAATAAACCAGACTTAAACTGTGAAGACCTCTCTCTGTGCTGTATAATAAACCGGACTTAAACTGTGAAGACCTCACAGTGCTGTAGAGTACACCAGACTTAAACTGTGAAGACCTCACTATGCTGTATAATGAACCAGACTTAAACTCTGAAGACCTCACTGTGCTGATATTTTAAACCAGTCTTAAACTGCGAAGACCTCTCTGTGCTGTAGAGTAAACCAGACTTAAACTGTGAAGACCTCACTCTGCGCTGTAGAGTAAACCAGACTTGAACTGTGAAGACCTTACTCTGTGCAGTAGAGCAAACCAGACACACTGTGAAGACCACACTGTGTGCTGTAGACGGTATGCATCATCACACTGTTTCCTGCATCCTGTCTGCTGATGCATTTCCTCATGACACACATAAACACACAACATCCAACCCTGACCTTAACTCCTAAAGACACATTTTAACTTTCACCCAGATCAGACTAAATCAGATCAGACTAGATCAGATGCAAAAGGGACCAGGTGTAGAGCCCTAGCTGACTGTGGAGTGGGATTTCGGTACGTTCTAAACTCTGTCACAGTGGCATGTAAATACACTAAAAAGACTCCTCATTAAAAAGGCATGAATCTCCAAGGCCCTGACATGACAAAACATGAAAAATAGTTTAAGGGACTGTAGAGGTTCCACAGGGGCTCCAGGTCCCTGAACAGCCTCCAGGTTGGTAGTTTCCTGCTGTGTTGAATCCTGGTCTTCTCTGAGCTGCTGAAGCCATAACAGACGCTGCTACACAAACACACACAGACTGCAGGGAAATGACAATAAGGACCTAAACACACAACGACTCCCTGGTCATTTATTCTTCTATGTTGTATGGACCCACAATCAAACATTTTGAAAAGAACAAATTGTCTTTTTTTTACAATTTTGTTTGGACTCAGGTTTCCTTTTGAGAGATAAGAGTTCAAAAATGTCTCACTCTCTCTCTCACCCACACATGCGGGTACACAGGCAAACACACACACATGCACACACACATGCACAAACACACACACATGCACACACACACGCATGCACCTATGCATCTCAGAGAGTAACAGGCCTCTCTCTCAGTATCTCTAAAGAAAGTTTTCAAACTTCAATCCTCATTCCACCTATTGAAGAACTCGTTGAAAACTAACCAGCCCATTCCACCTGTTTCTATACTTAGGATTTAGAAAGCTGGACAGGAAGTGGGTCCCTATCTATTTCCTGTTTTCCTTTTTTAGTTCCCATGACACTGGTTGGGTGGGGTGGGTATTGTTGTATTGTCATAGCATCAGAGTCCCAATGTCAGAGCCACCCCCGATGAAGGAGGACAGGGTGAATGAAGGCCAGGGCCCCCCCACACAGGAGGACTGGGCAAATGAAGGCCAGGGCCCCCCCACACAGGAGGACTAGGCAAATGAAGGACAGGGCCCCCCCACGCAGGAGGACTAGGCAAATGAAGGACAGGGCCCCCCCACGCAGGAGGACTAGGCAAATGAAGGACAGGGCCCCCCCAC